>JAPMOR010043956.1:299041-329273 GCA_026543865.1 Argiope aurantia
ACCTGAATACTGTAAACACTAATCTATATATACCTGAATACTGTAAATAACATCCCTGTATTTTATGTAAATATTTATCCTATATCCCATAACTGAGCGTGCTGAATGATTGTCATGATAACTGAATATTTTACAAACCCTTTGCTCAGTAGCCAGTCATATCTTGGTTTCCTTGATGATTTCCAAGCAACTCTATTAGCAACAAACAAATCATTCATCTTACCACCCTGCAAAAATCAGCTGGCGCGAAAATACTTAAAATTAGTTTTATCTGCAATTCTTTCTTTCATGTTTAATTTGTGTCTCCTTGCGTACTACAACTTTGTATCTAGAGTATTTATCCCGTCTTAGTATGTATTTATTAAATTTCTTGTCTTACAATAGTTTTATAAAATTGCAAGAATATAATATTTCATCTCATAGAAAAAGAACAAAATTGTGCATGTATTAATAATAAAAAAATGAAATGCAATTATTTTTACTGTATTCTTTTAATATATCCTTTATTTATTTAAGTTTTATTCATAACTTAAACACAAATAATTTTTTTAAAACGATGTAATATATGGTATGCAGTTGCAAAACATTTTTTTGACAAAGTTGCGACTCTATATCTGTCAACAATTAAGTACAATATACCAATGGGAAAACCTATTCAGTTAAAAAAAAATTGCCCCCAAAATTAAGATTTTTCTGCCAATTAAGTTTAAAAAGTTTCTTCATTTTGTATACTATTTTATGTAATGATACTAAAAAATTTATTGATTTCAACATATATTTATAAGTTGTTATTAATAATAATAAAATTTATTAAGTTACAAATTTTATAGATTTTAAGTAATCACCAAGTTCATCATTATCAATTCTTGAAAGCTGGAACTCTACAGATTCAGCAGATTATTTAGTATAATTATAATATGTATATGAAACAATAAAATCTATATGTAATATTTAGCCAAATAATACACAGAGTTGTAAGTCTTCTGAATGTTTATGTAAATATCTTTGTTTGCCTTAGCTTATCTATAAAAAAACTGTCATTATTACATTACTTAAATTTAAAAAATTATAAATATCACTGTATATTTAACTCAAGTCAAAATTAAAATAAGTCTATATAAATCGGGAAGGGAAATTCTTTCAATAAAAAAAAATCATTTCTGAAACTATATCTAAATAATAATTAATTTTTTTTATGCAACTGCTAATAAACTATTGCATGCTTGCCTTTTAACAGTTTGTTAATTTCTCTAAAAAAAGTATTTTCAAGAATTTTCATCTGAACATACAATAAAGTGACAAAAGTCATGGGATATCTTCTAATAAAGTGGAAGACTTCATTTTGCCCCCCCCCCTAGATAAATAATAATAATAATATAAATGTTCAAAACTTTTATTCTTAAGTGTTTATATTTTATTATTTTTTTATGACTTTTGCCTTTTCTCTTTTAGTAACTTATAGACTCCCCTTCCCATCAAAATCAATCTATAAATATAGAGGTTTGTCCTAATTGACAGACCAAAACATAGCTCAAACATTCACATTAGAAACATGACATATGGAAGGAATTTGCTTTTTGGATATTAGAAGCCCATTAGGAATGGAATTTTCAAAATTTAAATGCGAAGCATAATTAAAAAATAAAAATAGAATTTTAATGTTTCGACCATAACATCAAAGCATATTTTTTTTTCATTGTTGTATAGGTTTAAAATGGTAGCTTTTCACTTATATCAATTTAGTTTGAATAAATATATTTTAGTTTTAGTAATTTTTGTAAAATTATTTTTGGGCATAATGTTTAACAATGATTTTTATTGTAATAAAATTCAGAATAATGTCTTTGTTTCATTGAATCACTTTAAACATGTTAATAGCGTGATTAAAAAAATCTTTATTTGCTTTAATTTAAAAATTAATTTTCAAGCAATTCATTTAATAAGATTCTTCGTTTGATGAGTTTTGTTAAATTTTGAAGCAATGTGATATATTGCCCTGTGCTACTTCAAAAAAGGCTTTAATTGGCTTTTTTTATTTTCATTTTACTTATAACTACGGTTCTGGCTTTTTTCCATCTTTATAAGTAAATATTTTTGCTTATAGGTTAAAAGGCAGGTTTTTATAAAATTTTCAAAACAATAAAGGTTAAAAAAGACCTTTACTGAACTTCAGAAGTAAGAAGATATAAGAAAATTTTCTTATTGTCTGATCATTTCTGAACACTGCTATTCTATTAAAAAAAATATTTAAAAAAATGATCTAAAAAGCTCGTTTAGAACATGGTATTGTATTATTATCAATTTCGTTGCAGTTTTGCCAGTCAGACAATGGTAGCCATTCTGAAATACTTTAGTTCTTAGTTTTGTAAGACTGCAAATAAAATTACTAAATATAGTGAGTTAGTGTAGGAAGAAATTTACACTTTCCGTCCTATCCATGTTGAATCTAATTTGTTGCTGTTGCATATATAAAAATCAAATACAAAATTTTTGTCTTACTTTGCTTCTATATCACTATCGGCATTTGTAGAAATGATGTATCGATATAAAGGAACTGGTGATTTGTTAATTTTAAGAAACATTGAAAACGATAACAGATCTTTATTGTTAATCTTGTAAAAGTTTGAATTAACTTTTTAGTATTGATAGTTTTTTTGTTGTTAAAACCAAAAAGACATTATTTTTACGACAGAGAAAGTATTGCAAATTCGTATTATAAAGACATTGTGCAAATACAGAAAGAAATATAACAATTTGTAATTTTTTTCAATAAAATCCGTGCATTATTATAAAACAGAAAATATGCAGGTTTACGTATGCATATATGTGCAAAAGTGCTTAATTTTTGCAGCAGTTTCTCATTACATACTTTGTAGATAAGATGAAATAGGCCTTAAAGTAAATTTTTTATCAAAACTATTGTATCTTTGAGGTAATTATGTATATGGATATTCGGGAAACAGACTGCGGGTGAATGTGGGGCAAATTTTGATAACTACAACTCTTGTAATAAAACCCTATGCTAAGAGTCTTGCACCAAACCTTTTGCATTTTTAAGTCATTCGTTTCACACACATGCAAAAGGACCTCCTGTGGGGAGATGTCACCCAAGACTTTGGTGTAAAATCCCAATATCTTCTAAGACATTCCATGTCTGTGCTATTGTGTTCATAGAGAGAGAGACTGTTGGTAATTATAATTCAAAATATGATTTTTCTCAGGCTGAAATGTGAAGATTTATCAAAGTGTTGTGATTGAATGTTTTCAGTATTACAAATTTTTTTGAGAAATTTTGTAATACTGAATTCTTATATGAGAAATTAACAAATGATTTCATCAAACTAATTTTAAAGATGTGAAGATTTGAATGCCCTGTTTATAACTTTCTGGTACAATATGTGATGTGTTTTTGCTCTTTCTGTTGATTTAATTCATATAGCTATGATATTTTTTTAATTTTCATTAATTTAAATTTGTAGTTTAAAACTTCTAATTATTTAATTCTAATGCATATTTATCTTAATCTGAGTAGAGAATGAAGATGATTTCAGTCACTAGAAATTCATCTAAATAACAACCCTCTTTGGAAGGAAAATATTTACTTGCATTTGCATCACAATGAATATACAGAATTGAAGAATTTCTTTTCTTTTCTTTAGAAATAAAATTGTGAATGAAACTGCGAGATGGTAGTGATATCCTGAGGGGCACCATTTATTTGATCTCCTAATGCAAGTATGGAGAATGGTAATGTAGAGAGAGGTGCATTGGTTATAAAGATGATTCATCTTTTCATTGCCATTTCACAGTGTTTCATGCACACCTCCAATCACTGGGAAGAATTATCTTCAGTCATTAGCTAGCTCTTGAAGATAGTCTAACTTTCAACTTTTGAAACTTTATCATATTATAAAAATAATTTAAAATATAAATAAAAATGATAAATTTGTTAAAATTTAAGACGTGAGAAGTTGTTTTTGCTTAGCTCCAAATTAATGTTTGAAAATTGCTCTTTCAAAAATGTTTCTAGCGGGGAATTTTATTGGATGAATTTCAAATGCTTATTGTGTATGGAGTTGTAAATATTTTTATCTATTTTTGCCAAAACTAAAATTTTTCAGTAGTGCAGCCTTGGTGACGCTGTGGGTGTAATATGAATTTTTCATGTCTAGTCACTATCAATGACCTTCATAACTTCATCTGAGTATAATGGAATTTTCTTGGCTATAGTTATTCACTTGCATTGAAAATGTGAGCCTTATCTGAGTTTCTGAATTATGAGAATTGACTGAGTTCTCTGGAAAATGTTTTTTTTTATTTAAAAATGGCTGTAAAATCTCAATTTTTTTATTTTAACCTTAATTTTTTTATCAATTATTATCGATTATTTCCCATTATAAATTAATTCGCTGCTTATTTTATATAAACTAGATGAAAATGTTACAAAAGTTAAGAATTTTCACAAGAAATTACTTTAAAAAATGTAAATTTTCTGTAATATTTTCAAACATTGCAGCTCTAAATGCAAGTACATCAAAATTCTCTGTTAAATAAAATTTATTCAATTTTTGAAACACATAAAAACTTTTGAAGACTCCACAATTGATATCATCTGTCTGTTTTACATGTGTTGGAAAATCTATCTGCCAACAGGTTTCTGAGTTAAATGATTTATTTAAAATCCTAGACTACCGTCTAATAAAAATTGATGTATCAGTATCAGTTGTTGTTGTTGCTAATCTCCATGGTTTGACTTAGTCTGACCAAATCCCAAAATCCGTTGACAAGAAGAAAGTCAAAAACGAGGAAGGGAGAAGAATAAATTTCTCCCCAATGAAGTCCTAAACAGTCTAGAATATGTTCAGCAGAGGCCTGATGTTGGCAGCATTTCGGGCAAAGAGGGTAAAATTTTTCACTTTTAGAAAAGAAAAGACATTTAAGGTGGCCACTGGCAAGGCGCGACAGGCAAGTGTTGGTTTTTCTATCACAAGGAAGAATTAAGGACTGGCCCGGCTTATTGACTCTATACCAATCATGAGTAGGGGGAACCATCCAATTCTTCTTATTTAGGAATTTCGCCTGGGAGAACAGTTCTAAGTATGTGAGCTCAGCAGAAGATGAAGTCGCTAGGCTGCTTCCTTTCTTTGCAAGCCTGTCTGCTATTTCGTTACCAAGTATATCCACATAAGATGGGATCCACTGGAAATGAATATCATGTTGGAGTGAAATCAGCTGCAACTTCTGATGAATAGACAAACTTGCTTTATCTCCAACATAGGTCCAATTGTTAAGATGTTCCATTGAGCTGCGGCTATTAGTAAGAATCCAAAGGTTCTTATAATTATTTTCGTATAAAATGGTCTTAAGTCCCTCATCGATTGCTAGAAGTTCGCTTCTAAAAACGGAACAGAAGTCTGGATTTCGTTGGCATAGAGGAAAACTAGACTGAGGAGTTACAATATAGATGCCACTACCTGCAAAATTATCGATTTTGCTGCCAGCAGTATACAATTTAATGTCACATTTAGGGATTTTATTAATGACTTCCAAGGCCAATTGTCTAAGGTATTCTGACGCAGTTTCCTTTTTATTAATGGGAACAGGAAGGTTGAAATGAAAGTGAACCCTGGTAAGTTCTTCAGTAGGATTCATACAGAAGTGAAGAGAATGTGGCTCTACATTTTTAGGAATTATATTCTGAGACAAGACTTAACTAAAGGGACTATTTTTCTTGAGTCTCTGGAGGTTAGTCCAATGACTTAGGTATTTTGAGGTGTTGTTTTTAATGTCATAACTGGAAAGTTTGTTGTAATATTTGATAAGGTTAACATGTCTTCTAACATGGAGAGGTTTCAGGTCGGCTTCATAAAGGACAATATCTGAGGGGCAACTTCGTTTCAGAGCAGTTATTATACGAGCTGCACTCAGCTTAACCTGTTCAAGTTTCTTCAAGTTGGAAACGGAGGCACAGCAATAAATTGGGAATCCATATTCAAGTAAAGGTCTGATGATAGCTAGATAAGTAGTTCTAAGCGTAGTCGCGTCAGCTCCCCAGTCTCTACCTGCAATATATTTAAGGATGTTTAATCGTTTTCTTGCTTTTGAGACTATGTAATCAATGTGCTTATTACTTGTAAGTTCAGAATCCAAAATAAATCATAAATATTTTGGGTGTTTTTCATATGCAAGTTCTTGATTTTCAAGCATCAATTTTGTTTTGTAGTTGTATAAGTGTTTATTGGTTGTAAAAAAGGTGGTAATTGATTTGGTAGGATTAAATTTGAGTTTAAGTTCTGCAGCAAACTCGGACAAGGCCTTCAAAAACTCATTGAGTTTGGGCTCTAGAAGGTTTATATCGAATCCAGAGCTCCAAAGAGCAATGCCATCAGCAAACATACCAATGCGTGTTCCAAAAGAGATAACTTTTTCTGCACCTGCTAAAAACAAAGAGAATAGTGTTGGACTAAGCACTGTACCCTGTGGGACACCTTGGCTAAGATGAAAATTGTTTGAAAGTGTCTTATTGAATCTAACCCTGATAGATCTCTGTTGCAGATAATCTGAGATCCATGCCAAAATATTGCCTCGGATGTTGAAGCTATTATGCAGCTTAATGATTAATTTGTTTTTCCAAACTCTATCGAAGGCTTTTGTAAGATCTAAAAAAGCAGCCACGGTATGATGCGTTGGCTTGTAGTTATGAGAATCTCTGATAGTCTGCGCAAAGTAAAGAACTTGGTCAATGGTACTGTGACCCCTTCGAAAGCCATATTGCTCACAAGGCATAAGATTGTTTTGGTTTAGGAAGAATTGTAGTCGAATAAAGATCATTTTTTCCATAACCTTGCTAGTTGTACATGTAAATGCTATTGGTCTAAAATCCTCAGGGGAGGAAGAATTCTTGTTAGGCTTTTTAACTGGAATAATGATGGCCTTTTTCCATTCCTGTGGTAAGCGTCCTTTCTTCCACGATTAGTTGAAAAGGTCAATAAGTCTTTGTTTTCCCATACTTCCAAGGTATTCAAGCAAACGGCCAGTAAGTCCATCTGGTCCAGGAGACTTGTTGAGATCAAGAAAAGTCAATGCGATAAGTAATTCCCTCATGGAAAATTGTTTTGTTAGAGTTGGATCACCCAAATCCGTGCTGCGACAACCGTGAACGATATTTCTGGCTTTACTTAAAATGGGTTTGTCTTCGTTTGCAAAATGAAGCCTGCCAGTCAATTGATAGTGAACGGCAAGGCCATTGGCCGCTGATTTGTCGTCAGGGAAGATTTGTCCGTCGGTGTTCCTGATTGAATTGCATTTTTCATTTTGAATCTGTTCCTTGCAGATACCCTTGATGATTTTACAAAGTTTAGTGTTTGGAGTTTTAGGATCAATTTTACTGCACAATTCATTCCATCTGGATCTTTTAAGGTGAGCATAAGTCAGTTTGATCTCTGCATTAATTTTATTGTTATTTTCTACAGGCCCAGAGGTCTCAAGTAAGCTTTTTTTTTCCAAGAGAGGCTCAAGTACGGCGGTATTTTTTGTGTAACAAGGGACATAGCGCTTCACATTACATCTAGGAATACATGCCTTGTCATATTTAAGGATAATATTCTTGAATTTATTCCAGTCATTATTAAGATTCCCAGTCATGGGTACTGCTGAAATTTCCTTATCTACGGAATCGCTAAAAGAAGCCCATTTTGCCTTGTTGTAGTTCCAGAAGTTTTCTTTGGAATGAAAGGTCTTTTGCTTTTTGTTGAGTTCTATAAGAATTGGTAAGTGGTCACTTCCAATGTTATCTAGCACAGACCAGGAACACTGGGGAACTAATTCTGCACTAGTCATGGCA
The DNA here is from genome assembly GCA_026543865.1 of Argiope aurantia. Taxonomy (NCBI): domain Eukaryota; kingdom Metazoa; phylum Arthropoda; class Arachnida; order Araneae; family Araneidae; genus Argiope; species Argiope aurantia. The sequence goes on from JAPMOR010043956.1 coordinate 306,885, forward strand.
ATATACAAGGCCTCAGAGGTGGTATAACTGAAGGAAGAATCAGTATCAGTTCTACAACCTAGTGGATCAAAATATTCAAAAATTTCAAGTTTTCAGTTAACCATAATTAAAGTCCAATGACAGACCAGGAACACTGGGGAACTAATTCTGCACTAGTCATGGCAATATACAAGGCCTCAGAGGTGTTATAGCTGAAGGAAGAATCAGTATCAGTTCTACAACCTAGTGGATCAAAATATTCAAAAATTTCAAGTTTTCAGTTAACCATAATTAAAGTCCAATGACAATTTAAATTAATTAGGATAATTACTAAATAAAGATTTGGCAGCTTTTGAATTCAAATAAATTAAAAAACATCCTTCCAATTAAAAATGAAAACTGATTGCAAGAATTCTAGTGTCTTGCAATTTTTGAACTTGACAGTTAACAGGAAAAGAAATGTATCAATGACAGAAGCTTTTTTGAAGCTTCTCTTCTTTCGGAATAATAAAAAGATTTAAGGAATAAAAAGGAAGATTAATATTATTTATATTTGTGATTGTTGCAATTGAATTCTTTGAATTTATTTTATTAAATTTATTATATATATTTGGACTAATATGTTTGGAATTTTCTAGAATCGATTTTAAATGTGTATCTTGCTCCATAAAACCATAAGGACCATCAGTATTTTCTTCACGTAATTTTTGACTTTATCCCATTTTTTTTTCATGAAAGTGTTGCCTTTTATTTTTAAGGGGATGTTTAAAAAAATTAATTTGTGGGGGAATTTTCTGGCTTGGGGCAACAAATACCTGAGGAATGATAGGAACTGGATTATTTTTATGATTAATAACTCTATGCTTACCAGCTACTAAAGTATTAAACAATTTACCATTACTTAGCATTACTTCTTTAATTTGAGAAAATTTAATTAATTCTAAAATCACAGAGCATAACTTTTTACATTCTGATTCTTTTGAACTAAAACAATCAGAAATAGACAAGACAATCTTTCATCTCCAAGTTTAAAATCAGAGGATCAATTCCCGAAATATTTTCATCTTTTGCAATTTCATATAAATCCTCAATCATGTGTATTTTAAATTCAGAATATAATAAGCCCACTTTTTGAATATGTTTGCAAAGGTTGCTGCTGTTCTTCACAAGAGCACATATACAGATAACTACATAGTTCTACACAATTAATTTTAGCACATTTAAAATAACAATGATTTAATATGTGGCAAACATCTGTAACTTTTCTTACTGTGTATACATTTCCATTTTTTGCCAGCGATTTAAGTAGCCAATGATCTTCATGCTCAATTATATCATTATTTGGAATCTTAATTCCCATGTTATGGTTTCTTTTAACAGTCATACTGAAATCCGATTTTGTTGGAACCCAATGAGCAGTCCTTAAAAATTGTAATTGAAATAACCCAAATTCTGTAAACTCTATGTCAAGAGCATATGCAGCAAAATCTTTGATTTGTTTAACAAATTTATAACGTGTATTCTTAACTTAATAACCTAAAAAAAACTGTGATATAACATGATTATTTCATTATTTTCAGTTCCCTATTCCCCAATACATCTTCAGTAAGTTATGAGTCCTATGAACTTAAAAAAAAAACTTTACTGCATATTACATTTTGAGAGCCACTGTATGCACAAATATAAGCATAGGAAATTGTAGGTGATAAATATGTTTTCATGGATGACAATTTAACGTGTCATCGAGCAACGCAACGTGTCACAGATGATGCCAAGATAAGCATAGCAAACAAATATCATGATACAAATCCAAAAGCATACGGTTTCTTAATAGTCAAGTTGCATGCAAGGATTCAACTTATAGAAGTGAGACATCAATTAACTATTATTTCAAAAAAGTAAATTTATAATTGCAAGCCAGAGATCAGTATGTATTTATAAAATAGTTGTTACAGGAAGAGGAAAAGTAGGATACAAACAAAATCATTTTCATTCTAAGTTGCCCAGTAATTAACACTTTATTGTAAAAGTTTTTTAAAAGCTACATTCCGTATTATATATTTAGACTTCTCTAAAGTTCATTTTTGTCAATCCATATTGAATTTCTGGTCAATGAATCTTTATTTATTTTATTCCGATAGTTTCTTATGCCAATTTTCATCGTTTTATTACGGCATAAATTTAAAAAAAAAGCTTTTAACCCTTTATCTACTGATGGTACTTATAAGTAACAATCACTTTAAAAGTTTATAGTACAGCAACCGTTACTTATATTCTGATGGTACGTTTTAGAAACAGTCTTTTAACTCTATTTTTTAATGATAGATGGCAGTAGTTGTTCTAGGTTGATGAATTTTGCGAGGAAGAAAGCTATTTTCGAACGGACATTGTGTTCTTTTACTGCCATTTTGTACGGATTGCCGCTCTTATCTTTTCTTTGCTATAAATATATAATATCAAACCAAATATAAGTGTTGCATTTTTTTAATTCATTCTGTATTGTCTTAGAATATTATTTGCCCAATCATTATAAGATAACAGATTTTGTAATGTGATTAACGGTTGAATTATTCGGTGGTACTTATAAGTACCGCCAGTACACGTAGTGTAGAAAACTTGTTTTCATTTTGTCCTTGTAATTATCTATAGTATTTCTGTTTGTTATAATGTAATTATGAAAGTGTAGTGTAGCAATATGTTTTAGTATTTTTTATAGATTTCAATTATAGATTTTAATTTTTTTAATTTATTTTTTACTAACACTGTCAAGAGAACAAAAAAGAGAAGAAAAGGAAATTTGTCTGTTTCTAATGATGTTCGTTTAGAAAATAGAGGATACCATTGGCCAACATTCGTGTCGAATCGAGGACGTTGTGAATTCTGTGCACTCAAAAATATTCAATCAAAACCACATTCAAAATGCTCAACTTGTAATATATTTTTGAGCGTAAATTAAACAAAAATTGTTTTTATGATTATCATCAAATGTGAATTTCTACCTTTATTACGTATAAAATAAAATTATGTCAATTTGATAATTTCTTTGTTTTCTTATCAGAGTTTTTTGGTTATTTAGCATTTTTAAGAGGTTAAATTTCATTAGAAACATCATCCGTATTTTTTTTTATTATGAGGAAATTTATATATAATGTACTGACGGTACTTTTAAGTACCACTTTTAGTTTTACCAAACTTACTTTTAGTTTTAGTTTTACCAAGTAGTTTTACCAAATTAAATTTCACGCCGGAGATATTTTTTTTCTTGTATATTCTTTAATTATCAATATGGCAGCTAAAAAATATATATTTATGAAGAAATTTTCAGTAGTTCATAATGCAGTAGATAAAGGGTTAAAACAAAATGCATTAAATATTCGAGATGTGCAATAAAGTTTTTTTTTTTTTTGCCTTAAATTTTTTTATTTGTTAGTAATAGGAATTTTTAAAATATGAATGAAGGATTTTTTTATGCTTTATCTTATTATAGAAAACAACAATAAAACATAATTCTTAAATTAAAAAAATGTCATTTCACTTAAATGCAAAAAAAAAAAAAAGTCTATAAAGATTAGATTATTTTCTCAAGGAATAATATGCATTTTCTTAGTTAAAATATTTTTTACTTTTTTATATAATTTAAGTTATTTTAAGATAGAATAAATTAATTATTTCATTGTTCTTAATTATTTCTAATTTTTATTTTTAAGGTTTTATTGTACAAATTTTTAAAGAGTTATCACTCAACAAGTCTGCAACAGAAAAATTCTTCTTTAGAAAAATACTTTGTTAGAACATATTATTTATAAAATTATTTTCTCTCATCCAACTGCAGCAACAATATTTGCATACTAAAAATAGATGCGAAAGATATTAGCAAGAATCTAATGTCAACATACTAAAAGAGTACTAGGCACACACAAAAAAATGAAATAGTTCTAAATATAACTTTTATTTTATGGTTTCATATTTTTAGATCCAATTTCAGTGCCAAATCTTCAGTTGCATTCGTTAGGATGATCTGATGCCAGAACTTGCACTTGAAACTTTTGGAAATGAATGTATGTCCTTTCTTCTTTTCTCACCTATATTTTGTACATGTCCAGGTGTATCAGCATGTTCTGCTTATTGAAAAGCAAGTGATTCCAGTTACACTTAACACACAAATATCAGCCACTCGTCAACCTGTACTAGCACGCTATAAGGCAAAAAGCCGAACCCTTCTTTTCTGTAAAACATAAAGATGAGTTGAAATAAAGAAATATAAGTTCTAATTTATAATTTTGAAAGCAAATAAAATGTGAATACATTATAATTTAGTAGGAAATAGAGTGTAATTTTATAGTGCATTTATAGTCTACTACATACCAAATTATAGTTTTCCTACTTTATACTGATGCTGAACTAGTCACATATTTCAGATAGCTGTCATGGATAATATCAAGAAACTAGTATCAACATAATAATTGACTACCAGGCTCATCAAAAAAGAAATGAAATAGTATTGAATATAGTTTTCATTTTAGCGTGTCATCTTCTTAGATCTTATTTCAGAGTTAAATCTTTTTTTAACTTCATTAGGATAATCTGATGACCGAATTTCCACTTGAAACTGTTGGAAATGAATTCATGTCATTTCTTCATATCTCGTCTATATTTAGTACATATTCAAGTACAAAAGAGAATTGAAAGAGATGAAAAGAGATAAATCATGTTACATTTAACACACAAGGTTCAGCCGCTCGCCAATTAGCACTGATACGCAATAAAGTCCTGAAGGAGCAAATTTCTTTTCAAATTTTTAGGTGCCTTCATTAAGGTGATCTGATGCCAAAACTTGCACTTGGAACCACATGAAATGAATGCATGTCATTTCTTGTTTTCAAGTCAATAATTTGTACTTCCTTAGGTGTATATGCATGTCTTGCTTACTGAAAAGCAGGTGAGTTTTGTTACATTTTACAGGCAAGGATCAGTCGCTATTCAAGCAGCGGTAGCACCCCATAAGGTCAAGAAGCAGTACATTTCTTTTGATACATTCTTTAAATCATAACGATAAAGCTGAAAAACAAAAACATCAGTTCTCATTTACAATTCTCCAAGCAAATAAAATGTACCTTATAATTTAGAAGGAAACAAAGTGAAATTGTATAGTACCACTTATATCGATTCCAAATTATAGTTTCCCCTCTTCCTATTAAAGCTGCACTGGTCACGTATTTAAAATAGTTTTGATATATATACCAAGAATCTCATCTGAACGGAATAACAGAGTACTAGGTTCATCCAAAAAAAAAAGAAATGAAATAGTACTGAATATAATTTTCATTTCAGGATGTCATCTTTTAAAATCCTATTTCAGAGTCAAATCTTCAGTTGTCTTCAGCAGGATGTTCTGTCACGACGTGCACTTGAAAGTGTGGGAAATGAATTTGCATCATTTCTTCTCTCCTTGCGTATATTTAGTACTTGACGAGGTGTCTATACATGCCTTGCTAATTGAAAAGCAGATGATTCTTGTTTGATTTTGCAGACAAGCATCAGCTGCTCATCGAGCAGCACTAGCACGCAATAAGATCACGAAAGATGACATTTCTTTTGGTGCAATTCTTTAAATCATAAAGACGAAGTTGAAAAACAAAAACATCAGTTCTCCTTTATAGTTTTATAAGCAATTAAATATAATTGCATTATAATTTAATAGGAAATAGAGCGAAAATTCATAGCTTACCAAATCTATCTAACCATAATATAGTTTTCCCTCTTCCCATAAAGCTGCACTAGGTGCGCATTTAAAATATTTCTGATATATATTATCAAGAATCTGATGCGAAGTTAATAATAGATTGCCAGGCTCGTGAAAAATAGAAATAAAATAATGCTAAATATAGCTTTTATTTTAGCTTCTTTATTCTTTTTAGGTCCTATTTATGAGTCAAATCTTCCTTCACCTTCCTTAGGATGATCTGATGACAGAATTTGCACTTGAAACTGTGGGAAATGAATTAACAACATTTCTTCTGTCATTGCCTATTTTTTGTTGCATGTTATTTATAGAAAAGAAGCTGATTCTTGTTAGATTTAAAGCAGCCACTCGCCAATTAGCAATAGCACGCAATAAGCAGCACTTTTCTTTTACTGCATTTCTTTAAATCATAACGATAAAGCTGAAAAATAAAAATATCAGTTCTCATTTATAATTCTGTAAGCAAATAAAATACAAATACATTATAATTTAGTAGAAAAAAGAGAGAAATTTTATAGTCTATCAAATCTCTCTAACAATTATATAGTTTCCCCCTTTTTTACTAAGCTGCAGTAGTTAGGCATTTAAAAGATTTCTTATATATAAATTTTATTATCATTTCCTTTTCAATCAGAATCACACTGTTTAAATTATTTTTTGTAAGGTTATTTCCTTCATAAATTGATTTGAAGGTACGCGTAATGTATTTCTAATTAAATATTCTCAATTTCCAAAAAATTAGTTGTTGTTTTGCCTCTCTAATCTATCCACAAATTAAATGACAAGTTAGAAATCACTTTCTAGTCAAAACTCTTCATAAAAATGTACTAAAATTGTCATTTAAATATGTTAATACATGTTTTTGATATTTTATGTTCTACCCACCTGGATTACATTGTATTTTATACGAAATATTTACTATAGGAAATTTCAATAACAATTTTAAAAAAGTACATTTGTCGAGCTACTGAATATTTTGAATATAGTCGTTCTTTTTGTTAAGAATCTTTCAAAACTTCCAGATATTCAGAATGAGTTACGTAATGAAAATCTGTAGATAACTAGGAAATTATTTGTTTTGGGTATGCCATTATTAGAAAGATTTGACACCAAGATCTTAGCTTGAAACTATAGAAAAGGAACTTGACGCTTTCAATATTTTTCTGCTTTTGGTTCGATCACTTCGAACTTCAAGTATACTTTGAAGTTTCTTGAATCTCGTTATGTTTAACAAATATGAGAATGAACAAGCCAAAACAGCATTAGGATGCTGCACTATTAAGATAGTTAGCTTTTTTTCTATAGAAGTTCTGTGGTGTCAGCTGTAAAGTATTATTTTTCAAAACATTAATGCAAATGAGTCATTTGGAATGAAATTTGTGGAAGTATAATTTAATGAACCAGCAAGAGTGCTCTCCCCGAATATTCTCTTTTTCGCATATTCTCTAACATAAGTTTTATTCCTTTTCCTCCGCATAAAATTGTGGACCTTATGTAAGGTCCACAATTTTATGCGGACCATATATAAGGTCCTTGGCATGACATTGACGAAATGCCTTGCATGACATTGTTGAAAAATAGTTACGAAATATAGATATTTAGCATGAATCTAGCATTTTTACTGAATCTATCATGCGAATTTAGCATGATTTTTAGCATGATTTTCTTTTCTTAAGTGTGAAAGAAGCAATTGAAAAAATGTCATAAAATTTATTTTGGAATGAAACAGATGAAGTATTTATCGAGTTATATTAACGCACAATGTATTAAATTCCTAGTGGATGTAATAGCATGAAATATATTATAGAATTTATATTGAACGGGATGGTTTTTTGATTTATATATTTGGTTTTTTGATATATATATATATATATATATATATATATTGCCATGAAGTTGTGGTGGGATTGGCACGGCACTTCATTATGCCACGGAATGCATTCTCACAATTCTCTAGGCATTTGAAAAAATCATCACCAATCCATCAACAAGAATGGCTGAAAAGAGCCACCAGCAACTTTCACTCCATGCAAAAGAACCATAGGGTCATTAAATTTATCAGTGAAAATAGAGATATTTTCTTGCCTCCCTAGTTTTCAACATCAAGTGCCATTCTCACAAGGACTAAGGGGGGGGGAACACCACAGTTTCTTCACGTTTATTTGCATTCATAAATATCAACCAAACAGAAATTTTCTTTGTAACCGTTAACCAACTTATTTTTTATTAGATTTTTATAATTGCATCCTTATCTACTATGTCATGATAACAAGTAAATACAGAATTCATGTGTTTTTTTTTTCATTCATAATTATCTTTCTGTGTATTATTATTCCAAATAATTTTTCTAATATTTCAAAGTAGAAAATCTTTGTAAACGGTTTCCTTTTATTATCATCTCTTCTATGTTTGTAAATTATGTACATAATTACTTTTGTTTTGCAACTGTAAAATATTTGGTAAAATTCCCGTAACATGCCCACCCAACCGTTCAGTGACCAGAATGGTTACGGAGACGGGGGTATGAGACTGCATTTTGTTCGGTACTGTGGGTAATGCATGAACTTCTGTGGCACCATAGCAATTATTACAGGGAAGAAGTTGAAAATATAGCGATTATAGTCTTTATGGTATACCTAATTTAAAAGAAAAATTTTCTTCACAGTAACACTACTTACATTCAATTAAACACGTCGTCAAAATGTTAACTGGGAAAGGGAGAATAAATCCTTGGGCAATTTATGGATTTTTTTTTTCTGATTTTCAAACTAGAAAAGCCACAAGAAAATTAAAATTCTAGCATTTTAAAAAATCCTTTCGAAATTTCGTTGATCGCTATATTTAAAAGATTAAGTGAATTGTTTGTATCAAACAAATTAAGAGAAAAAAGAACAATAATCGCAATTGCGCTCATTTAAATTTTCATAATCTAAAAAGATTGTTTATTTTTTCATTTTCGATTTAAGAAACTTCCTAATAATTATTTGCTTGGTTTTCAATCAGTACCAAAAATAGTTTCACATTGCATGTATTTACTAGTTTTATCAATTTCATGCTATTCATGGTAATTGTTATTGGTATCCTTTTTTCTTTAATCGGCTTTCGAAAATTGCGTAGTGATACTGAGGTCAATTGCCGCTTTCAGAAAATAAATTTCTGAAAAACTTTATTCTAGAATTAGTTTTTTTTTTTTTGAAGTTGTCCTTCTTTTAGTAGCTTCAAATATTCATTTCCCACTATTGATTTTTTTTTTTTTGTATTTACTCACTATGTTACGACAATAACTCGAAATTCCACCATTATGTATTTTTTCTTATCCTAATGAAAAAAATATAAAATAAAACAAAAAAATCTCTACTTTAAAAAAAATGTAAATTTAGAGATGGGAGTTTTTTAGATGGAGTCATATGTTAAATAAATAACATATTAAGAGAAAGGTGATGGATAGTTTTATAAAAATTATCTTTTGGTGCTTATTGATTCAATTAAATTAAAAAGATATAGCTTCAGTATCCTTGAAAGATATTGTCAGTCTTTTAAAAAAAGTGTTGTCTAAAATTTCATGGTAACCAAGAGATACAGAAATGTTATTGAAATCTCAGCTTACAAGTAAAACGTAGATCAGCTGAAAGATGAAAAACGCTTTTTTATTATTAATATTGTCAATTAATTGATCGATACAGGAAAGATGAAAAGGGAACATTGCAGCTGCAAATTCCACGCATTCCAGTCTTATGAAAACAGGAATGACATTGGTGTTATGCAGCGTTACATCATGCTACAAATTCAAGGAGCATGAACATTTTTCGCTGTAATGAGAACCGAAACTGATATCAAAAAGCTGTAGAATTCCAAATTTTGGTTTGATGCGTACAATATTTTACATAATTCATGAGAATACCCATCCAAAATTGGTAAGTCTAAAATCATTAGTCGGCTATCTATCAGAAATTCTCGCTGAGCTGAACTACAGAAAAATGACAGAAATCTGTGCAGCCAGACATTTTTAAGTTTTTATTTTTCAGTAGCCGAAAAGTAGCTGTTCCTAAATTATTATCAAGGTTTTAGCTGACTCGGCTGTTTGAAGAAGAGAACGAATCCAAAAGTTATGTTACAGGAAATATTTAACGTTTCTAATAATCTTATTACAATTTTATAGGAATATTTCTATATTTCTTTGTATTTAAAAATTTTATAAGAGAATTTTTGCACTAACCCGACATAGGGCAAATCAATTAGACAATGAAATTTGAATCCTCCTTAAAATTGATCAGAAATAAGGCATAAAAATCGGTAATTAATATTCGGAATTATTTTCAATTCTTTGTAATATTATTATAATTGATACTGCATATTTCCATACTATTATCCTTTTTGAAAGCATTATGTAAAAATATTTTCTGAATATATTTCAGCACTATTTTTTACTTTTAGCATCATCTTGAAACGTTTCAATAGCCTCTTATCATCACTCCTACTTCAAATTTTTTGCATTCATATGAAATGAATGTCAGCATCTTGCCTATACTCTGGATATTTTTTTTTGTATTGGAATTTTGTACAAAGTGCAAAAGTTTTTTTTTTTTTGATCAAAGAAATGGCAGAAAAAATGAAGGATGCAAAACACCCATTAAATTAATATAAAACTTAAGATACTATTAGATTAATTTATATTAATTTTATTAATATGTTTTAATTTATTAATTTTATTTTTTAATTTTATTAATATGTTTATATTAATTAAGATTAATATAAACATTAAATTAATATATATATTAAGATAAAACTTAAAATAGATCGCTTGGATATTAAAAACATTAAATCGCACATTAAAAAGTGAAGGGCTTCACTTACATTTGGTAGGATTGTCACAGAAAATAGTCATAGGTAGAATATTCGTATAAACTTTCTTCGCAGTAATGAAGACAGAAACTGAAAAAAAAATGTCATAAATCTGTCGGATTTCAAATTTTTCCTTACATTTTGCTGCAGTTGATTTGGAATATTTTCAACTTGCATTAATCTCGAATCTCTTAGGGGTACATTAAAATGATTACACCTTAAATAAAAATGTAATCTGATAAAAAAAGTACTTTCATAACACATTGTTACAAACTTGTAATTTTGCTTCCCATCACGAATAGTGTCATCGTAGGAATGACCCTTGTACGATCTGTCCTGTGCGTGCAGAGTGGATGCCACGTCAATGACCTCAGAGTTTGGCGACAAACTTGGCGAGTTGGTGATGAATTTGGAGACTCTGGTGACAAAATGGATACTGCTGGAAAGTTCGAGAATTTTAGCGATCCATCCACTAGGAACCGAGATACGCCCTGATTGGTCTAGAAGCTTCTAGCCCCGCCTCCCGAGAACTATAAAAGGCCGGCACTCTCAAATTCTGTGTGCCTTGTGTGAGTAGTCGGAGTCGCCGACAAGTAAAGAGCATAAAACCAATGTTTTGAGAAATATTTAACGTTTCTACTATTCATGTTACTATTTTATTGAAATATTTCTTTTATTTTATTCTTTGTATTTATAAATTTTATGAGAGACATTTAATCTAACTCTTTATTAAGACAGGGGCAAATCAATTAGACTGTTCTTAATGAAATGATTGTGGAATCCCACTTCAAATTGATTACAAATAAGGCATAATAGGCAATTGATATTAGGAATTATTTTCATTTTTTAGTAATATTATAATAATTTGTAGAGAATATTTTCATACTACTCTCATTTTTGAAAGCATTGCTTATAAAATATTCTCAGTAAATATTTGTGCACCATTTTTCAATTTTAGCATCGTCTTTATGCGTTTCAATATCTTCTCATCAAAATTCTTTTTCATACTCTCATTATTTTCATATTGTTTGCTCTCAGATGGAACGAATGTAACTGTTTCGCCTATACTCGAAATATTGTAATCTTGTTATGGAAATTTTTCCCTGTATGCTTTTAAGCTTATTGAAATTTATGGTACTCGTGTGTTTCGCTTTTGGAGCAAGAAAGAAATTTAACAAATAATCAGTTACTAATAATCGTTTATCCCTTAGAAGCAGTTGTATATGGTTCCAAAATTCATTTCACAATGCATACATTCATTAATTTTAAATTTACCTTTTTTTATTTAAGGCAACTATTGTTGATACTCATTTTTCTTTAAACTACATTCAAAAATTTCGTTGTAATATTGAAGTTAAATGCCGTTTGGATTGATTAAAATAAATTTCTTAAATTTTTTTATTTTAGAATTATATTTTTTCTTTCTGGCGGTCCTTCTTTTAGTACTTTAAAATACTCATTTTCAATGTAGAATTTTCTTTGATATTTATTAATCATGTTACGATAGTAAGTCGAATTTCAACTATTGTGTATTGTAGGAATTTTTTTTCTGATAAGAATGAAAAAAAATCGTATGTGAAAAAAAATACTACACTTAAAAAAAATGTCTTTAATTTCGAAACATGTCTTTCATAGAAGGAGTGATCTGATAATTTAAGGAGAAATCTGGAGAAACTAATATTAGGAGAAATTTGGAGTAAGATTTTACTGAGAATTGTCTTTGATTCAATTAAATAAAAGAATATTGTTTCATTGTCTTTCGGAGACATAGTGAGCATTTTCAATATAAATATTATATTAAATTTCATGGAAATCAAGAGATAAAACGTTTTATCAAAATATCAGTTTACAAATAAAAGGTAGATAAGATGAAAGATGAAAAACGCCTGTGCAGTTTCAGTTTTATGTTATAAATATAATCAATTTAAAATAAACTCCTTGAAAATTCTACATTAATAAGTATAGGGACATACTTACTTTCGAAGTATGTAGTCGTAGAATATTCATTTCTTCAGTTTTATTTTTATCGATACGGAAATGAATTCAGGAGGCAGGAAAAATCGAAAGCAAACATGGCAACTGAAAAGTCTCGCATTTTCGTATTGTGAAAACAAGAATGTCGTAGACTTTTCAGCCACACTGCATGTTACAAATTCAAGGAGCATGAAGTTTCTCTTCAGTGATGAAGGCAGAAACTGAAAAAGGAAAGTCATACAGTTGTAGGATTCTTAATTTTGTTGTAATACTTACAATATATTAAAATACTTTACATTATGGGAATGTGTAGCTCGAAGTGTTTTTTGTTCTAAAGTTTGACTGATTAAAAAACTTGTGATATGCGTGTGGTTTGAGCTAAACTTGTAGGTAAAAAGTACAAATAAAACAGCAGACAAGAATACAAGATCTGGGAGACCGCGTTCACTGCAGTGATGGTGAATGTTTTCAGTATCAGTTTAAAGATGGCAACGAAATTCAGATTTATTTCCTTTTCAAAATGACAACTATTAGGAGTGTCGATAACACCATTGAGTGATTATTATTATTTCTTTTTGAACTTACAATGATAATAACATATATCCGATATGGAAAAATATTTCTATATTTTAGCACAGTTTTATTTCTTCAAAAGTCCTGATTCTTTTATAACCTGCTTTTTTCATTAGAAAATGTATAGAGGTTCTTAAATTACAAATGCGGGCATTTTAACTTTAGCATTCTAGAACGTTTGTTTGTTATTTCGTTTTCCATTTAATAATAATAATAATAATTAGCTGCTTGTCTATTAATCGGTACCAAGAATTATTTCACACTGCAAGTATTCGCTATTTTTGAATTTACAATTCGTTATTCATTGCATCTTCTATTGTCTCTCATATTCCGTTAATAGATTATCAAAAATTACATTGTGAGACTGAGGTTAACTACCGTTTGCATAAAAGAGATTTTACTCTAGAGCTCTAGTTTTTCTTTAAAGCTGTCCTTCTTTTAATATTTTAAATTATTCATTTGTAATTTTAGATTTTTTTTTTGGTATTTATTAACCATGTTACGATAATAACTTGAATTTCCCCCATTATATATTGAGAGGAATTTTTTGAGCTCGAATATGAAAAAAATAGAAAAAAACTCTCTACTTTAAAAAATGTCGTAAATTTCGACATACAAGTTCTTAGGAGGCAAGAATTGATCTGCTAAATAAATAAACATATTGGATGATTTCTAAGAATATTTTTTTGGTTATTGTTGATTCAATCAAATAAAAAACAATGCTTCATTGTCTCAACATTTGAATTCAGTATTTCCCAAACTTTCATGGACAAGCGGTGCATAATTTTATTGTTATTTTTGCTCACACATAAATGGTACATAAGCAGAAAATGAAGAAAACTTTGCAAAATATCACATTTATCTTATGAAAATCATCAACTTAAATCTCTTAGAAATTCTACGTTAATAACTAAAGGGTCTCACTTACATTCAGAGTACGTATTGGTAGTAACGTGATTTCTTCTATTTCATTTTAATCAATACAGGGCTGAATTCAGAGATTCAGGAACGATGAATAACAAACATTGCAGTTGCACAATCTACGCATTCCTGTCATATGAAAACGGGAATGTGGTTGAGTATACAGCTGCACTGCACGCTGCGAATTTAAGGACTATAAGCTTTCTTCACAATGCCGAAGACTGAAACTGGAAAAAGAATGCCATAAAGATGCATGATTCCAAAATTTGCTGTAATAATTGCAAAATTATAAATAATTCGTGACATGAGTATATTTATTTAAAATTAGCAATTCTGAATTGTCTATTTGGCTATCCATCATGAATTCTCGCTGACTTGAGAATGTGATACAGAAATCTGTCCAGCTAGACATTTTTTTTCATTAAACATGTTTTAAATTTTCTTGTCTTTTTCTGATAAAAAGTGCATTAAATTCAAGGTTAAATTCATTTTTATATTGTTTATATAATATATACTGTTTAAATTAAAATTGCAGCCATTGTAATTTTCACATTCTTAAACTTTTTTTTTTCAATTTTCCATTGAAGGAAATTTCTAATAATAGCAATCCGGTTTCCAACCGATACCCAAATCATTTCACAATGCTTGGATTTATTACTTTTAAATTGACGATTTTTATTCATAGAAACTTAAGGTAGGCTTCACTTTTCTTTAACGGGAGTTAAAAAATTATGTTCTAACACTGGTATTAAATCCCGTTTGCATTAATTAAAATAAACTTCTGAAAAAATCTTACTCTGGAGCTTTAGTTTTTCTTTGCAGCAGTCCCCCTTTTAGTCGTTTCAAATATTCACACATCACTATACAGATGTTTATTAACTGAGTTACAATAGTAACCCTAAATTCCACTACTGTGTATTTTCGGATCAGAATGGGAAAAGGTCCACTTATAAAAAAGGGTCTTAAATTTCGAGAAAAGTCTTATTAGAAATGAATCTGCTATAGCAAAAAGGTATTAAGAGAAAGCTATTGAACGACTTTAAAAATGATATTAGACTGTTGTTGATTCTATTAAATTAAAAAAAAATTACTTCGTTGTCTTTAGGAGACACTCCCAGCATTTAAAATTTAAGTATAGTTCGAAATTTCATAGAAAGAGGACTTTATTAAAATCTCAGCTCACAAATAAAACTTAGCTAAGCTGAACGATTAAAAACACTCATGCAAAATTACTTTTATCTTATAAATATCGTCAACATAAAATAAACCCTTTGGAAGTTCTACGTTAATAAGTAAAGGATCTCACTTGCATCCGAAGTATGCAATGGTAAATGAGTCATTTCTTCTACTTTTTTTTTTGTCGATGTAGGAATGAACTCGCGATTCAGAAACGAGGAAATGCAAACATGGCAGCTGCAAAATCTATGCCATCCAATCGCATGAAAAATGGAATAGCGTAGATTATGCAGCTACGCTGCATGCTAAAAATTCAATGAGCATGAAGTTTCTTTCCAGCAATGAAGAATGGAACTGAAAAAGGAAAAAGAAAGAAAAAAAAAACTAAATAGATTCCAAATTTTATTTTAATAATTATAATATTATACATAAATCAACTTGAGGGTACTAATTAGAAACTCTAAATTCATTATTCGAATTTCCATCAAGAATTTTCGGCCATTGAAATTCAAAAATGTTTACAGAAATTTGCAGTTTAGTTTAGTTTAGTTTGCAGAAAGTTTTTAAATTTAAGTATCTTGGATTCATTGCTTTTACTGAGTGAGAATTTTGAAGAGAACGTATCGAAAGGTTGTTTTGAGAAATAGTTGATGTTTGTTCGATTCCTATTACTATTTTATTAAGATATTTCTTTATTCTTATTTCTGTTATTGCATTCTTTATGTTTGAGATTGTTATATAACTGTTTTTACATTAATTCACTACTCAGATCTTTGGAAAATTGGTTAGACTGTTTCAATGAAATAAAAGAACACAAAAATCTTGGAAGCCTTCTTCAAATTAAATTTTAAAAAAATACGCTTTAAAAATTGGTAATTGATATTTGGAATTATTATTATTTTTTAAATATTGTTATTATAACATATTTAGCATATTTCTATGCTACATTCATGCCTTGAGCGCATTATGTACCAAAAGCTCTCTCAGCATTATATCTTGCTCTTAGTGTCATCTTTATATGTTTCAATCATTTCGCATGATCATTCCAAAACGTGTTGTGATCAAGTGAAATGAATGTTAGTATTTTGCTTATAAGCTGGATCTTCTTTTCTTGTATTTTTTGTGTTGAAAGTTTTGGTATTCTTGCTTTTGTGGAAATAAAACCTTTTTCACAAATAATCGCTTAATATTAATCTACCATCTATTAGAAGTGTTTAAATTTTCTTTCCGTAAGGAATGTTGTGAGGTATTAAGGTACCTTTAGAAATCGAAAATGAGGAGCACTTTCCTTGGGAAAAAAGTGTATTTCACATTTTTAAATGAGCATCGTTCAAAGTTCCAAATGATTTAAGTTCTAGGTTCAATTTAGTTTTATTTAAAGGGATAAATACAATGTATTATTAACCTTAGCAGGAAATGCCATACTTACGATAATGCTTTTTATTCACCAAAAATGTTTTGACTTCTTCACTTCAGAAGAACCCTTTGTTCTTTTTTACAGGAGTAACTTTAATATCACCTCTTGTTGTGAATAAAGTCTATATATCACTAACAGAAACACTAGACACTATAAAATTCAGGAAAAGATGTTATAATACATTGAAATGAAAAAAAAGCCAAACAAATGAGCTTCTAAAATATCTGTAGTAGGCTAGCAAAGCTATTACTTTTAAAAACCGAGACTTCATTGATTAAACACGAAACAAAAGTTTGTGAAACTATAAAACTTGAGATTCAAAATTACAAACGGAACAGCAGACAGAAATACAAGGTCTTGAAGATTCCGTTCATAGTCATGAGGGTGAACGATGCTTGTATCAGTTTGAAAATGGGTACTAAATTAAGATTTGTTCCTTTTTCAAATTGACAAATATTGTTAGAGATGGTCACACCTTCACATGACTGTTTTCATTCTTTTTTCCAAATTACAATGTCTGTAACACATGTTTGATAGGGAAAATAATTTCGATATTTTGACACTTTTTCACTTCTTTAAACGACCTAGTACTTTTATAATCTACTGTTTAAACTAGGCAAATATATAGAGTTGTTTAAATTAGAATTGGGGATATTTTAGTTATAATATTCTTGAACTTTTTTTTTTCAATTTTCTGTTGAAGAAAGTTCCGAATAACTAGAAGTTTTGATTTTAGTCGGCATTAAAATTCTTTTCAGAAAGCATGCATTCATTAAATAAACATTTACTGTTGGCTATTCATGGCAACTTCCTATGATACTCATTTTCCTTTAACCGACATTCAAAAATTATATTTAATGCCGAGGTTAACTACCGTTTGTATTGATTAAATTATATATCTGAAAAACTTTATTCTAGAACTGCAGTTTTTCTTTGAAGCTGCCCTTCAATTAGAATTTTAAAGTATTCATTTTTCACATTAGAGTTGTTTGTTACTAACTATTCTACAACCCGCAAAAACTTTGAAATATATAGTGTACAAGATGTTCTGATAGGAATGTGAAAAAATATATAAGAGAGAGAGAAATCTCCACTGTTATAAAGTGTCTTAAATTTCGAGATAGGCCCTTTTTGAGAGAGAATGATCTGCTAAATTAATAGAATATTAAATGAAAGCTGTTGGAGCATATTTCTAGAAGTTGTCTTTCGACGGTTGTTCATTCAATTAAATAAAAAATATCGACTCATTGTTAGCAGTTCAAATTTATTGCCCGAAATTTCATGGAAACCAAGACATATAGTATTGCAAATAAAAGGTGGATAAAGCTGAAGGATGAAAAATACCCATGCAAAATCATTTTTATTTCATAAAAATTGTTAGCTTAAAATAAACTCCTTGGAAATTCTACGTTTAATAAACAAACAGCCTCACTTACATTCAACGTATGCAGTGGTAGGTTAGTCGTAGAAAAACAGTAATAAGTAGAATTGTTCTTTCTTCTATTTCATTTTTGTCGATACAGGAATTGATTCGGGATGCAGGAATGATGAATAAGAGATGAGGTAAGCATTTTATTGAAATCTCATCTTACAAATAAAAGTTAGATAAGTTGAAAGATAGAAAACATCCATCACTTTTATAAAAGTTGTCACCTTTAATTCATCCTCTTGGATACTTTATGTTAAAAAGTAAAGGGCTTCACTTACATTCGTAGTATGTAGTGGTAAAATAGTCAGAAATATAATCACTGGTAGAATATTCATTTCTGCTATTTCTCTTCAGTGGATACAGGAATGAACTCCTAATGCAGGAATAATGAAAAACAAACGTTGCGGTTGCACAATCTACGTATTCCTGTCATATGTCGTTGAGTATGCAGCTGCACTGCAAGCAACAAATTCAAGGAATATGAAACTTTCTTCGAAGTGCTGAAGACTGTAACTAGAAAAAGAATGTCATGAAGATGTAGGATGAAGTGGTCGAAATTTGCTGTAATATTTGTAATATTATAAATAATACGTGACATGAAGATATTTACTTAAAATTAGTAATTCTAAATTCTCTTTTTGTCTATCCATCATGAATTTTCACTGAGTTGAGAATGTTATGCAAAAATCTGTCCAGCCAGACATTTTTTTAAAATATTCCATTAAACAGGTTTTATATTTTCTTGGTCACATCTGATAAAAAGTGCATTAAATTCAAGGTTTAATTCATTTGTAATTTTATAATTTAAAAAATATAAACCATTCAAAATTCCTAAACTTTTTAACAAATAATAAAAGGGATTTTGTGCATGTATCAGCGTGTTGGTACTTTTCAGGACATTGCTTTGGAACTCGAGTAACTGAATATGTTGCAAAAATATTTTAGGAGCTTGCAGTATCCATTTCAGTGTTTTTTTATTCCAAATTTAATGTTAAAAAATAAGAGAGGCTTTGTCGCCTTCTGCCCTTAAATTTCGTATATATCTTAGCACATCAGTTATTTTTGCATCATATTATGATAAACAAATATCTTGCCAATGATGCCATTTCAATTGCTCTCACAATGATTTTTCTTCAGTTTTGGAACTCTTCCTTGTTTCTCAATTATTTAATCGCTTTTTTCCTTCTATTATTAAAAATAAAGAAAAGGAATGGTTACGTTATTTCATATTCTTTAGACATTATTTCATCTGCTCTTATTTCCTTATGAAGTGGTATTCATTTTTGTAATCTATAAGAGAAGCGTTTGAGATTTTACTTAAACATTCCCTGTTTATGAACTTCTTAATAGTTAATTTTATGAATAGTCACTAAATAATTATAATTTTTATTTTTCATCATTCAAAATTTTTCAGTTTAATAGAAGTTAAGTATTTAATCCTTCTTTATTTATACATTTGATGGTATCCGAGATTAATTTTTGCAAAAATTTTAGAATTCTTAGTTTTGAGCATATTTTTTAAATGCATCCATTGCTTTAGTTAGTCTGTATTAATAGTAAACAATTATTAACCCTCCAAGCGGCAAAACCCGTCTTAAGACGGAATCTATTCTCCCTTCAAAACGGCGGACCCGTCTATAGACGGAAACAAAAACTCCCTTAAAACTGTCACTGCCCGTATATTTACGGATTGCGGTTTTTCCCTTCCCCCAATCTGAAGCTGTGCGATAATGAGAAGGGAATGTGAGATAAGGAAAAGTGAATCGTTATCAATGGAAGATATGATTGACTTCTTCCTGTTCGCGTCCATTTATGCATTTTAAAATCTCGCTTTTGTTCTGAGCCGTTACTTTTAAAATTTTGAGATAATAAATACGTAGCCAAAATTAGTTTTAAATAAAGGGAATAAAATTGAACGTATGAAAATATATACCTGGAATGAATAAATATACGTATTATTAGTAATAATTTGATCGATAAGATCTTAAAGCTTTGTAGCATAAGAAAATAGTTTATCTAAAATATATATATAATTAAAATTTGACAAGTTTCTCTTTTATAGCGTGCTTTCATTTAAGGATTGCTTATGCAATTTATTTTTCAAAATAAGACACTAAACTTATGTACAGAATTTACTTAACGAACGAAACTTTTTAATTTTTAATGAAATTTTTTTTTTTTTTAGTTCTCATTAATAAATGTATTTAAAAACGGGTAGATATATAGAACCAATATATTAAAGTGGGATTTTTCGGAAAGATAAGCATTCATTATATTAAATCCTTACTTTTATAATGTAATAATCTATATATGAAAATTGAATATTTGTTTAATTCTTAAAACCTTATAGAATTTCACACTCCTTCGCGAATTCGAACAAAAATGTAAGCATTATAGATATATACGTTTCATTGTTTTTATATTTTTCTCTGGGTTTTAATAATATTTTCAAAGTTAATATAAGCACAGTTTTTAAAGGTTCTATTTTTTTTCTTTTCGAAATATTAATCTTATTTCACTGCTGAATCCCATATACATCGAGCGGTTTTGTTAATGTTAAACTGGTTTCTTCTGACATTTTTACTTATACATAGAATGTTGAGTAATTTAATCCGCGTGAAAGTAAATGAATAAGTGATCTAATAGTGAGCATTTTTTGTTATTTTAATTAAAGTGAAATAATTACACTGTTTTTTTGAAATGTTGCCATTTTTTTTACCTCCTTGATCTAATTTTATCTCTTATCTTAGCATTTAAAAAAATTTTAATGCGTACAGTTGACATTTAGACTATTTTCTTCTCCTTTTTGTACAGTTTGAGTTCACTGGATTTGATTTTAATTTATTTATCAAGTTTGTTAGTTTTTATTTCCTAATATGCCAAATGAAGAAACTAAAATGCTCGTTTAGTTTCCCAAAGCTTTATAGAGGTAATTAATTATTGTTAATTAGGGCTAAGTTTTCTAAATATTCTAAAGAAATTGAATATAAAGATAGAAAAATTTAAATAAAAATCTATATATTTTCTTTCTTTTTCACAAACAATAAACGCAGGCGAGGTATTTTATATATACTAGTTTGTATATGTAAAATTGATGTATCTTGTTCTGACATTTTGGCTTAATTTTCCTGTTCGCTCCTGTTTTTATTGTCATCTGATATGCGTTCTTGTACAATAATCATCTGGCATGCAAATGGGAAAATAATTCTTCAAACTATCACATGCTTTGAAATCGCATATCAAACTTCAATCACTTAACATTTTCTCATAGTTTCTTTATCTTTGTTCCCACGATTAGAAACCTTAAAAACAATTATTGTTTAGCTTAAGGTTTAAAAAAAAAAGTCGTTTAGATTTCGAACAGTGTGAGAACAAATTCGATTTAAATCGGCTTGTCAAGAAAAATGTTCGAAAAGATATTGTCAGATGAGCATCTGATAGATTGTCCCCTAACGTTTCACCACAAAGTACGTCGTTAATGGTAAAAACCACAGATGTTATTTCAAGGAGTATTTCCTTATAATTATCAACTCGTCCTAAAGAGGAGTAAGTGAAAGAGCAATTCACAATTTTCTGGAAATGGAACCTTATCTTACGCAGTGCCCTGATAGTAAACCTAAAGATGACTCATAACAAAAAAAGCTTTAATTTAAGAATCAATAATAAATTTTTGCGAAATCTCTCACTCAGTAAGAACATCCTAAGCATCCTTTCATTGTAAAAAGTTAACAAAAAGGTTAAAAGAAAAGCGATGTTTATACAATATCCCTCTTGACAATATTCAAAATATAAACTATTCAGCAACAATTAAAATCCACAAAAATCCACAAAAACCATAAAAAAAAATTATTCCAATATGCTAAAAAAGTGTAACACTAAAACAGGTTATTTTCTATCTCTGGAATAAGAAAAATTCGGAAACACCCACATTTCAAGTAATTTGAATTTTTTTTATTCTTAATAACCTTTAGCCTCACATTTTCATTTTTTAAAAACAGAACTCGTTTGAACGAGAGTGCCAGATACGCAGGAATATTTCTACTAAATTAGTGAATATCTCTACTTATAATGAAAATGAGTATTCGAATTGGCGATCAAACTGTTTGTCCTAGTGCGAACTTCATCCGTATATAATTTGGAACTGGGAATGTACACCTCGGGAGGAAATTACCAAATATTTTAATTAACATTTTTGTTAATTAAAAATTAAATTAAATTTTAACATTTATCCGCTATAAAATCCGAAATTATTTCAACACAATTTATACAATGTACAATTTTATATATACATTTGAATGTATCATCAAGAAAATTCATTCTTTGAAGTAAAATTAA
>JAPMOR010043956.1:336290-352636 GCA_026543865.1 Argiope aurantia
TCAGTAAAGAAATTTTTAACTCTTTGCTTTTAGCTTACATCTTTTTATCCCTTTAACTAAATCCTTATCAGTGGGATAAAAGCCAGAATGAAATATTAGGATAACAATGAACACGATTTTAGTTTCAATATATATATATATATAATATTTAAAATATACTAAATTATTTTTGATTAATTTAAAGTTGGAAAATTATATGGCATAAAATTTCGTATCATTGATAAAAAAAAATTGAATTCGCAATTAATGTTGAAATTATTTCTCTACTGCGATATTTTCGAATGAACTTTAAAATTTTAATAATTTTTATTAACCCTTTAAAGGGTTTTCTTTTCCTAGTCATGTTGGAGTAAAATGCTTTTAGAATTGAAATTGGCCTAGGAAAAGAGATTCACTTATCAGATAAATTTAATCTGATTTATTAATTACATTTTTCAATTAATAATTAAGAAACAGTTCAAGACACATCATTTTATTTGAGATAAACAAATGAAGCTTATTTATCTCACTGAAAAATTCGTAAGAATTTATGCCAACTTACATAATTTTATTCAAAGATTAATGAATTTGGTGATGAGCGTAATTCCCACCCTTAGAAAGGGTAAATTAAAATTTTAAAGAAATGAGTTCCACTGTCCAACGTAGGTAGGTGCTGATTTTGGTAACTGTGAAGTCTGAAGATCAGCAAAATAAACAGACAAATAATAGTGCACACGCTCATCCATCTTTATTATTAACAGAGACAAATGTTTATGCGTTTTGGCACTCTATTAGAGCTTACATATTTATCTCAGTGGAATATACATCTAAGAAAAAGAAACTGTGCATTATAGAGATCATTGTTTTTCTACTTCTGAAACATTTTTAAAAATTACTAATTAAAAATTAAATGGGATTTTGATGAGTTTTTTTTATTACAATTATTACAGTATAAAAAGGATTTTTTTTAATCATCTTAAAATTCAAAAGATTACTTTTTCAATGATTCATTTGTGTTGAACTTTATTTATTTTTATTTATTTGCAATAAATTCAAGAGCATATATTAAGCCTTTTTAACAACAGCAAATTTCACTGTTATAAAATAATTCAAGCCGTTTGCCTTATTTCTACACTTTTTTTTTCTATTGTTCAAGATGAAGTTACGAAGACATGGCTTATGTTTCCATAATTAGTAAATTTCTGTTAAAGCGTGCTTTTAATATACTTTTAGAATTTTTTTTGTAATTGAACTAAAATTTAATTTTACAACTGAGCATCGAACAAAATTTTCAACTTTGCATTCATTTTTAAAATATCTGCTCTATCTTGTGATATAATTAAAAATATAACAATATATGATTGTTTTTATAACTTGAAAATTACATTATTATTATAATAAGCTGAATTGTAGTTGAATCAGAGAAATTTTCACTGGATAAGATATATGATAGATCATCTGAAACATTTCAAAAATTAAAAAGAAATATTCAGTAATATACATAAAACTTTATTGCTGAATGATTCTATTCCCCGAATTTAGAAATTTAATAAGCCTGATTGGTTTCAACAAAACAGGTTTTGCATTAATTGAAGTTTATTCACTCCCGTTTTAAATTAAGGATTTACTGTCGTGCAGCTGATAGAAAATTCAAAAATTATGTAGTATAGAATGGTGCATGGCGTCTGAAACAGTAGGAGTTATATGACTATCAAAATTTAAAATTCTAAGATGTTTTGCTTAAGAAACCATTTAATTAAAATTTTTATATTGACCAGCCACCTCGACACATGTGTTGGTCGCCAAAATCTGCTAGGAAGAAATGAGTAAAAAAAGATCAATGCAACTGCATCTGCAAACCTTTTAAATTCAGAATTTTTTTTAATGATTCGTTTACCCCACGATATGTCGTTATCCGATTGCAAAATAGTGAGGGCTTTGATTCTAACCCGAATAACTTAAAGTTGAAATTTTCTTTTTAAATTGTAACTTATTTTAAAATGGTTCTTAATATTCTATGGGAGCTTTCTTTAGAAGCATTCGAAAAATTCCAGTTGCAAATTGTTAATTATAAGTCTAAATAACCTGTATTATTTAAGTCATTTTTCCATGCCAAATTTGTATCATGGATATTACAAAGAAATATTTTGACAATTACTTTTATGTGTTTCAGTCATAAGGTGCATCAGCTGCATAATCCAGTTATTTCAGCATTACTGAATTATTGTAAAATATATTTAATTTCAAAATTTTAATCATGCAGATAAACACAACACCAAAAACCGATATCTCGGAAATTGAAATATGGTATGGAATTCCATAATTATACAATCATTTTCTAAATACCGAAGAAGAAAATTTATAATTTGATGCTTCTTATCGCAATTAATGTTTTAAACGCTCATTTTAAAATATTAAAATACATTGGCAATGCGCTAAGAGGATTTTTTTTTCAAGAATTAAATCGATTGTGCGTAATTTCGAGAAATAATTTCACAGTAAGAGGGGATTAAAAATTTTGAGAAACATATTACAATGAAAAAAAATAATAGACGAACTCTTTCAATTTATAAAAATTAGATACTTATCAAATTAAACATAACAATAATTTATTCTTAACGTAAATTTTATGCGGTGTTTTATGAAATAATCGAAAAACCTCAACAACAACAACAACAAAAAAATCACACTTTTTGCATTTTCAATCTATGTTATTGCAGCTCTCTTCTTAACCACTAAAAGAAAAGTTCTCTTAAAAATCGAAAGGCAGCGATAGCGATAAGCAATAACTGTCACTCACCATGTGGTAAGCTAATGACTTAGATCCAGCAGCGTTGAACTGACCGCAAAGGGGGAAAGCAACCCCTTTGTCAAAATCCTGACACTGTTATTCAGACGAGCCGCTATCGGTAAGTATAGCGATCTGAACGCCGCCGACAGGAGGGTTAACTTATTAGGATCAGAATTTTTCAGAACGCCTCATCTTTACTCAATATATTTACATTTTTCTTCGAATAATTAATTATAGGACCACACTGGTTACTCCGCCCCGCCTAATTAAGGCTTTCGGATTACCGCCACGACTGAATTGGTGGGAATTAAAGTTAAGTCCTATGTGCCATCATCGGTCATGGTGCAATCCTTCCCGTGGGAAACACGTCCCACCATCGATAGGAGGTAGCCGACCCCCTCCATTTCTGTAGCCACCAGGGTGGCGTGAACAAATCACCATTCCGGAAGCTTTTCATCATCATTTTTGAGGTGCCCGCCGGTGGGAGTAATTAATTATATAAACCAAAATTATTGAAAATTGAAAGCTGCATAAATTTTTGAAAAAGATAATGAATGATACAATTGACTTATTTGTTTTGTTCAAATGTAATCTACTGAACCCATATATACTACGTTTTTTTTTTCATTTAAGATGAAAATCCGTATTTCCTCGACTCTATCCATTCTTGATTGCTGTCATTAGCATCAGTTCTCTCTCAATATTTTCTCACTTAAGGCAAACTTAACAGTCATTCATGATCTTTTGCAAAATGTTTCAGAGAGTTTTAGCGATTTAATTCTCTAGATTTAATTATAAATTTATTATAGTTTTCATATAATTTAGCTAGAAATTAGTTTTGTTTAATCTAATAAAACAAAAATATCTGAATCTGGGATTGTTTTTGTTTATTGCGCTTTAATGACTCTGGTTTATTTAAAAAAAATCTACATCCTTAAACTATCCACATAAATATTCAATTATATATAAAATAAAATAACTCAGAAAATTGTCAATTTCCAGTGCTGAAAATAGCTTAAAATTTCACAAAACAGATGATAGTTTTTTCTACCTACATTCTAATAATAAAGTCAAAATATAGTAGTTAATCAATTTCTAAAACCTTATTTTATTAATAATTATTTTTTTCATAGAACTGATAACAGTATTTCATTATCGTTTTCTGATATATCGTTTTCTGATATTTCTATTTTCTCACTGATTTTTTAAATATACGTGAACTAGAAAATATCAATTTATGCTATTTTGAAATCATACTTTAAACTGCAAAATTTGATCATACTTAAATGGCCTTGAAATCATGCAGAAATAGAAAATAGAATAAATTGGATTTCTCTCCCCCCCCCCCCCTATTTAAATGATACATTATTAGAAGAAATCGGATTAGCTTACAGAAACCCGATCGTGTATAATTTGTGACTTTTTCTTCATGTACATTGGGAATGTCCAACGACTGGCATCTTTGGAAGCTAATGAAGTTTTACTTTCTAATCACAATTATCACAGAAGAAGTGTACATTTCATTAATTGAAAAATGACCTTTCTGTCATATCTTTGACATGCTTGCTGGAAGGTGAAAAAGAAGTCCTCAATAATGGCTGTTTTCTAAAAATAAATTGAAATTGTTAATTTTGAAACTGAATCATGTATTTTATTCAATTAATTAACTATTATACACTTAAAACAACAACAACTAAGGAATCTTAAATGATAAAGTTGACGAAAAAACACTGGACGATATTATATGTTTGATACGTCAATAACTCAAAAATACATAAAAATAAATATATGTTTTTGATGAAGTTGAAACTAATTTTAGTCGCATCTCACCAAAATATCATTTCCGAATGGCCTTCAGTGAAAAAACTTTACTTTGAATCTTTTGCTTGATTTTATTCCTTTATCTATCATTATATTATGTTACAACGTGAAAAGAATTAAAACAGGCATTTGACTCTCGCTGTGTTTAACTAACACAGCTATCCTTCGTGCCGTAGCAACATATACTCGCATTCCACAAATTGTTTCTTAAATAAGGTGAAGTTTAGATAAGCTATCTGAAAATAAGAATAATTCAACTTTATGATTTCACAAAGTGTCAATCTTTTATTCTCACTTTGATACAAGCATTTATATACCTTCAGAGAATTAGTCAAGTGCACTTTGAATGTACACGCATCTCATCATTATTTACAATTTATGGATTGATTTAACTTTTTATTTTATTTTCATATTAAAATTATTTTTGGATTCGGAATAAATGTTTTACTTATATAAACATCTGTATTTTTAAAGGTCGAAAAACTATTCAGAATATATATTTGTGAAACATGGATATAAAATTTTTATCTTGCTCTTTTTTTTAGCAATGTATATAAAATTCTGTGTAATTTGAACTAGGAATTTTATGTAACAATGCTTTTTATTATAATGCTTAGATATGTTTGAACAGTCTGTTAAAGCGTTACAAAGTAAATTAATATTTAAGGAACAATATTTTTCATCGCATTTTAATCTGCATATAGCAGTTTTTTTTCTTCTGAATAGCAAATATATACTCTTTCGCTATAGAACTTATCACTTCAAAAATTTATTTCTATGCAACTTAAATTCGTTTATACAATTTCTAAATTGTTATCGATGCTTTAATTAAACAGCAATTTGAAGAAGAGAATGATTCCAAAAACTATGTTTCCGAAAACATCTAGTGTTTTTTCTATTTTTATTACTATTTAATAGAAATATTTTTATATTACTATTTCTCTTATTTTAGTAATTCTACTTACAATTTTTATGAGACTTTTTGCACTGATTCTCTATTTAGACCTTCGATAAATCGGTCGGACTGTTCGTAATGAAATAAAATAACACACACACACAAATTCGAATCCTTCTTCAAGTTGATTACAAATAAAATATAAAAATCGTTAATCAAGATACAGAATTATTTTTGTTTTTTGATATTGCTGGTGTAACTCACACAGTATATTTCTATACTGCTATCATGTTTTGAAAGCATTATGTACAAAGAGTTCTCAGACTCTCGGGACTATCTTTCGCTTTTATTATTATCTTTGTATATTTCAATAATTTATAGTCATAGCTTTTACTTCAAACTTTTTGTACTCGCATGGAATGAATGTGAGTATCTTCCCTACACTCTGTATCTTGTTTTCTTGCACTGGAATATTTTCATGATATTCTTTTCTTTTCTCTAGAAATTTAGAGTATCTGTGTGCTTTGCTTTTGCAACAAGAAAGACTTTTTCACGAAATAATTCTTCTATCCTTTAGAAGTTTTTAGCAAGCTCTCTGCAAATAGAAACTGAAAAATTAATTTTCTGGGGAAAAAATGGTATTTCTCATTTTTGAACGAGCATGGAGCAAAATTCCAGCGCATTTAAATTCTTCTTTCAATAAAGTTTTATTTAAAAGTGTGAACTCCTGAGTTATTTGACTTAGCAAGTATTGTCACATTAATAGTAATGCTTGTTTTTCACCACGAAAGGCTTGGACATTTTCATAAATATCTATTTCTGGATAAGGAATTCCTTTTTTTTTTCTTTCTTTTTTACAGCAGCATTTTCAAAAACACTTTCAGTAGTCGATAAAGTCTATATAGCACTAACATAATTACCAAATTTTTGAAAAGCAGGGCTGGATGAACATTATTATAATACATTGAAACAAAGAAGTAAAATTTTCCCACATTAGAAAATGTCAAAGAAACAAGCGCCTAGCTCTAGTAGGGTTGGAAAGCAATTAAATTTATAAACCCAAACTTCATCGATTAAGCATAAAATAAATTTTTGTGAAATTGCAAAACTTGTAATATTTTTAGAGGCGATCACACCTTCACATGACAGTGTTCAATATTTTTTCCAAATTAAAATGACCGCAACACGCATTTGTTCGGGAAAGAATTATCGATATTTTGAAGCTTTTTTATATCTTCAAACTACGTGGTTCTTATATGATTTGCTTTTTTTTTATCAGGCAAATATAAAGAGATGCTTTAATTTCATTTGCGGTCATTTTAATTTTCACCTTCTTGGATTCTTGCAGTTCACAGTTAAAAATATTCTTAATAACTAGCTGCTTTGTTTTCAGTGAATAATGTATTTCGTCATCGTAATGCATTTTATGAATTTCAATTTAATTTTTGTTATTCCTGGTAACTTTATTTGGTTCTCAATTTTCTTTAAACGACTTTCTAAAATTCTGTTGTGATACTGAGGTTTGCCTTGATTCAAATAAATTTTTGAAAAGCCTTTACTTTAGAAGTTTTTATTTGAAGTAGTTCCACTTTTATTAATTTAAAATATTCATCTGTCACTTTAGAATTTTCTTTATTTATTAACTATCTTACAAAAGTAACTTCCGCTATTGAGTATAATATAAAGTATTCTTTTTATCCGAATGAGAAAAAGTGTATCTGAAAGAAAAAAATTCTCCTCTATTAAAAAATTTCTTAAAATTCCAGCTATGCCATTTTTAGAGGGAGCGATCTGCTGAATTAATAAAAGATTAAAAAGAAAGCTGTCGGACGATCTTCTGAAAATCATTTTTCGGCGGTTGTTGATTCAATGAAATAAAAAAAGATTGCTTCGTTGTTTTTAGGAGACATTGTCAGCCTTTTAAATATAAATATTATCCAAAATTTCATATAAACCTAGAGATGTCATATTTTATTGAAATCTGCTTACAAATAAAAAGTAGATGAGATGAAAAACACCGATGCAAAATCATTTTTATCGTATAAAAATTGTCTAAATAAATCCCTTGGATATTCTACATTAATAAGTAAAGGGACTCACTTATCCTCGAAGTATGCAGTGGTAGAATTGCCCTTTCTTCTATTTCTTTTTAGTTCGATACAGGAACTCTGGATGCAGGAAGGATGAAAAGCAAGCATGGCAGCTGCAAAATCTATGTGTTCCTGTCGTATGAAAACTGGAATTCCATAGATTATGCAGTCACACTGCATGCTACAATTTCAAGGAGAATGTTTTTTCTTCACTGTAACGAAGACAGAAACTGTGAAAGAAATATCATAAGGCTTTAGTACTCAGAATTTTGCTTTAGATTTTGCTTCAATTAATTTCGAAACTTTTCCCACTATTAAGGCGCAATATCTTAGAATACTCAAGATCTTCTTTCCTTGTATTGAAATCCTTTCATTTGAAATTTTATTCTGTTGAAATTTAGAACACTCCTGTAATTTACTTTCGCAGGAAGACAACCTTTTTCAAGAAATAATCACTTAATGTTAGCCTTCTATCCCTTAGAAACGGTTAAATGCACTATTCGTAAGTAATATTGTAACTTTCTGCTCATGGAAATCTAAAACAAGGCGTTTTCTTGGGAAACAAGTTATTTCTCATTTTTAATTGACTGTAGAGCAAAGTGGCAACGCACTGAAAGTCTTCCTTTATTATATTTTTATTGAAAATTGTAAACACAAGTACTTTTAGAATTATCTATGATAAAATTTATTTTCCACCATGAAATACTTTTACATTTTACATTTCAAAATTGTCTGTTTCTGGGTGAGGAAATTCACCCAGAATACATACAATTCATTTCAGAATACATACAAGCATTAATTTTAAATTTGATTTTGCTATTCATGGCGACTTTTGTTGGTATTAATTTTTTATCGACTTTTAAAAATTGCGTAGTGATACTAAAGTTAACTGCCATTTGCATTGATTAAAATAAATTTATAAAAAAATTTAATTTAGAAATATAGTTTTCGTTGAAGCTATCTCTCTTTTAATACTTTAAAATACTAATTTGTCACTGAAGATTTTTATTTGATATTTATTAATCATGTTACGGCAGTAACTCGAAATTCAGCCATTGTGTATTGTGGGCATTTTTTTCCCCTGATCCAGGTAAGAAAAAGACATATATGAAAGAAAAGAATCTTAAATTATTTTTAAAAAATGTCTTATATTTCGAATAAGTCTTTTATAGAAATAGTGATCTTCTAAATCAATAAAATAGTGAGAGATTGTTTCATTGTCTTCAGGAGACAATGTCAGCATTTTCAATACAAAATTACACGGAAACTAAGAGATACAAGGCTTTATTCAAATATCAGTTTGCAAATAAAAGGTAGATAAGCTTAAAGATGAAAAACACCTGTGCAGTTTCACTTTTATTTTATAAAAATTGTCAATTTAAAATAAACTCCATAGAAATTCTACATTAATAAGTATAGGGACACACTTACATTCGAAGAATGTAGTGGCAGAGTATTCATTTCTTCTGTTTGATTTTAATCGATGCAGGAAAGATGAAAAGCAAACACGGAAAATGCCAATTTTCATATTGTGAAAACAAGAATGTCGTAGGTTTTGCAACCACACTGACAGCTACAAATTCAAGGAGCATGAACTTTCTCCGCAGTAGTGAAGGCAACACCTGAAAAAGAAATGACACAGTTGTAGGATTCTAAATTTTGTTGTAATACTTACAATATTATGTATAATGCACGACAAGAGAATGCTATTTCAAAAGTGATTGCTCTAAATTTGTTATTCGGCTATTTGTCATGAATTAGCACTAAAAAAATTTGTTATAGAAATCTGTTTAGTCAAACATTTGTAATTTTTTATATTTCAGTAACAAGGCTTAACATTTTCTTGGCTTCATTTAGTAAAAAGTACATTAAACTCAAATTTATTTGCAATTTCATAATTAAAATAAACTGTAACCATTCTAAGTTCCTACGCTTTCTTGCTAATAATATAAGGGATTGTGTGCATGTGTCTGTTAATGTTCTACAAGAAATTCTTTTGTACTGGAGTAACAAATACATTACAAAGGTACTTTAGAAAATGGGAATGTGCAGCTCGAAGTGTTTTTGTTCTAAAATTTTACCAATGAAGAAATAAGAAAAAATTGTCATTTCCCGCATAAAAATTTGAAAATATAATTGCTTAGTAATTATTTTTACAGCATCTTATAAAAAATTATCTCATCAATGATACTATTTCAGACGTCCTACAATTATATTTCCTTAGTTTTGAAAATTTTAAAATTATTTTTGTATACTTTTTGCAATATTTCTTTTCATTGTTGTAATGAACCTCATATAGCTATCATTTCATCAGAATTGTTTAATCGCTTACTTTTCATCCTTCATTGAAAATCAAGAAACTTCGTACTTTAAAATATTCATTTGTCACTATAAATTTTTATTTAAAATTTATTAACCACGTTTCGATATAAGCTGGAAATTAAACTATTGTGCAATGCGAGCAGCTTTTTTTTATCCTAAAAAACTATATAAGAAAGAAAAAAATCTACACTTTTGAAAAATGTCTTAAATTGCAGTATAGACCTTTTTAAGACGGATTGTTGAGCTACATTAATAAAATATTAAGAGAAATCTGTTGGATGATTTGCTGAAAATTGTTCTTTGGCAGATGTTGATTCAATTAAACAAAAATAAAATGGCTTCATTGTCAGCATTTATTTATAGGTAATATCCGAAATTTCATGGAGACTAAGAGAAAGCATTTTATTAACATCTCAGCTTACAAATAAAAGTTGCATTAGCTGGAAGATAAAAAACTCGCATCATTTTTATTATAATTGTCAATTTTAATTTATCCCCTTGGATATTCTACGTTACAATAAGTAAAGAGCTTCATTTACATTCGAAGTATGTAAGGGTAGAATAGTGACAGAAATATAACCATAGGTAGAATATTCCTTTCTTCTATTTCTTTTCAGTAGATGCGGGAATGAAGTCTTAATACAGGAATGATGAAAAGCAAACATTGCAGTTGCACAATCTACGCCCTCCAAGTCATATGGAAACGGGAATGGCGTTGATTATGCAACCACACTGCATGCAAACCAATTGAAGGAGCATGAAGTGTCTTCGAAGTAATGAAGGCAGAAACTGAAAAAATAATGTCACAAAGCTATAAGATTCCACATTTTGCTTTAATATTCATAATAATATTTATAATTCAGAACATGAGAAATCTAATTGAAAATTGACAACTCTGAATTCATCATTTGCTATTCACGATGAATTCTGTTTGAATTGAAGTGAAAAAAAGTACTACAGAGATAGACATTTTAAAGTTTCTATCTTTCATTAGCTTGGTTTATTATTTTCGTGTTTTTTTCTGATAAAAAAATACATTCAAGCTAACGTACATATAAAAGTGAAAGTACATTTAAAAAATGTAAACTATTCAAAATTCCAATACTTTCTTACTACTAATAAAAGCAATTGTGTACATGCGTGTACAGGACATTTCTATGCAACTCGAAATGTGGTAGAAAAATGTTTTAGGAGAGGAGAATGTTTTTTCGACTTGTTTATTCATTTGAAAATATTTTTTCTTCGTTACGCACAGGAACTTAGAATATATCTTAGCATGACATTTATTTTTGCATCATCTTATAATAAAAATTATTTCATCAATGAAGCCATTTGAGTCGTCGTACAATTATTTGACTTATTTTTTGAAAATTTTATAAAATTATGCACGATACTATTTTGTAATATATCTTTTCATTTTTGTAATGAGTCTCAGATAACTTTCTTTACTTCTCAATTATTTAATCGGTTCCTTTTCTTCCATTATTAAAAACAGGAAAAGAAAGAGCTACACATTTTTCATATTCTTTCGACAAGTTTACTTCTGTTTTTATTGTTTGATTTCACTTATTCTTTTTGTAATCTGAAGAAAAGCCCTCTGAGTATTTAAGAAACATATCTTATATGTCGACTGTACTTGTTAGCGGTAAGTCGAATACTTTTTACTAGTGATTTTTTTAATTCTGTAGGTTTGAATCTAACTAATAAGCCATTGAATAAATTGTTTCATTTTTACATGATAGTCCTAACATCATTTGGATGCATAAACTCTGTTCCTGAAATCGCCTCTTTCATTCTAAATTAAAATATAGGTAGTTTAAAAAACACATAATTAGGCTGATATGAAATGTACAAAGTGGCTAAAACAATAGATTTAATTATCTATCATAACATGAAAATTTAAATACCTTTATCATTAGAAGATTAAATACCTACACCATAGTTCTAACCTTATTTGGATGGCATAATAGACTCGATTCCTTAAATATGCATATTTAAGTCGAAGTTAAAATATACGTAGCTCTAAAAGCAGATAATTAGGCTGATATGAAAACCACAAAGTGCCTAAAGCAGCATTTGTAATTATTTATCATATAATGAAGATTTAAATACCTTTGTGAAAGAAATTTGAGCAAAATAAGAGATTTATTTGACATGAAGTACATTCAAAACTCATTCGCATCTTATCCCTAAAGCTGGTCAGTGTGAGAATGAGTAAAAGATTGAAAGCACGGCCTTCAGATAGTGTTTTGTCTGTCTTTTAGAAGCAAGAACCAAACAGAGCGGCGACAGCATCCCATAGGTCGTTCCTTTACTTGTCGTCGAAGGAAAGAAAAAAGATAGCAGCAGGCCATGGATAGGAGAATCTGGAAGCCTAACCAGATCATTAGGGTGCCTTGGAGTAGTGAGGCCCTTCACATTTGAAGCAGGCTATGGGTAGGAAAATCTGGAAGCCTAATCAGATCACTAGGGTATCTCGGAGTCGTGAGGCACTTCACATGAGAAGAATATGTGCCCTTAAGGGGACCCTACCAGGACATTGACATGTGTCAAATGGCTGCATAAGCTATAGAATTTTATGTAGCTCATAATTAATGATTAACAACATATAGTAAGTGAAATAAAATAGTTTTTTTACCTTTCATGGATGGTTTCATTTCAAAAATGTAACTAAATGACCTGTTTTCAAAGTTGCCAATATCAAACGTATACTTCCCTTTCCTGAAAGCTTGATGCTATTATATCTCCTGCTTCAATTATCATTGAAGTGGTATAAAATTTTTTATACAACATTGTTGCTAGAATCATGAGTTTCTTTTTACATCTGAGACCTGCAGAGATAGAAACTGAAACAGGAATGGTTAATTAGGTAAGCATCATTTTTCAAAACGAATTTTTTTTTTTTATTGTTAGTCAGAAAATTGAGGTATGAACATCAATGAATATATAAAGCATCGGTAATAGAATCAATAAAAAGGAATTTCTTTCTTCAAAAGACAAATTAATTTTCATTCTCTCTACGACAGACTATTAAAACATTTTGAATTACAATTTTGTTCATTTCCTTACATAATTTAATTTAGAAATAAATTTTCTAAATAATAAAATCTGTGAATTCCGATTTTGATAAGTGCGCCTTACTTTTTTCTTAGTATAAATATTAAGGTTAGTAAAATTATGGTTGATATATCAATACGAAAATTTATGATAAATATAAAACAATGAAACTTCTACCTAATTCTATTTTTACCCATAAACATTAACAATAATAATTAATAATATTCACAGTTGCGCTCATTTTAATGTTTATATTCTTAAATATTTGTAAATTTTTAAAATTTTCCATGTATGAAAATTTCTAATAATTAGCTGCTTCATTTTCAATAGGTACCAGAAATTATTTCACATTGCATGTACTCATTAGTTTTATTTACTTTCTGTTATTCATGGCATTGTTGGGGTACTCATTTTCTCTTAATCGGATTTCAAAAATTTTCATGTGCCATTTGAAATGACTGAAAGAAATTTCAGAAAAATTTTACTATAGAAAAATCGTTTTTCTTTAAAGCTATTCTTATCTTAATTCTTTAAAATATTCAATTTCACTGTAGATTTTCATTTGGTATTTATTAATCATGTTATGCTAGAAACTCAGAATTCAACTGCTGCGTGTTGTAAGTAATTTTTCTAATAAGAATGGAAATATATATATATATACATGAAAAAAACACTCCAATTTTAAAAAAAAGCATCTTAATTGCGGAATAGGTCTTTTATAAGAGAAGTGATCTGCTAAATTAATAAAATGTTAAGAGAAATCTAGTGTACCATTTTTCTGCAAA
Organism: Argiope aurantia; assembly: GCA_026543865.1. Classification (NCBI taxonomy): domain Eukaryota; kingdom Metazoa; phylum Arthropoda; class Arachnida; order Araneae; family Araneidae; genus Argiope; species Argiope aurantia. The sequence continues at coordinate 350,031 of JAPMOR010043956.1, forward strand.
TTGTCTTTCAGCATTTAATGATTTAATTAATTAAAATATATTGCTTTATTGTCTTTAGGAGACATTTTCAGCATTTTAAATATAAATGTTTTGCAAAATTTCGTGGAAACCAAGAGATACAACGTTTTATTGAAATATAATTTTTCAAATATAAAGTAGATAATCTGAAAGATAAAAAAAATAAAATACCTGTGCAGTTTCACTTGTATGTTATAAAAATGATCAATTTAAAATAAATTATTTGGGATTTCTACAATAATAAGTCTAGGGACACTCTTACATTCGAAGTATGTAGTGGTAGAATAGTCATTTTTTCTATTTCATTTTAATCGATACAGGAATGAACTCAGGATGCACGTTTGGTGGAAAGCAAACATGGCAACTGCAAAATTTACGTATGCCAGTCATATGAAAACGGGAATGACGTAAATTATGCAACCGCAATGCATGCTACGAATTCAAGGATCAGGAAATTTCTTCGCAGTAATGAAGACAGAAATTGAAAAAAAAAATTCATAAAGCTATAGCATTACAAACTTTACAATAGTACCCATAATTCATAACATGAAAATACTAATTCGAAATTGGTAACTCTGAATTCATTATTTGGCTACTCCTCATGCATTTCCGCTGAGTTTAACTTTAAAAAAAAGTATTACAAAAATCTGTGTTATGTCATTTTTACATTTTTATATTTCAGTCGCCTGGTTTAATATTTCCCTGTTAACTCTGATAAAAAGTACATTAGAGGTAAGGTTCAAATTCATTTGTAGCGTGTTTTTTTAAAATTACATATTACAAATGAATTTGAATTATATGTATATATTATAATTTTTTTTAATGTCAACCTTTCAAAATTCATATGCTTACTAATAATGGAAGCGATTGCATCCGTGTGTCTGTCCGTTAGCACTCTATAGGACATTCCTTTGAAGCGTGAGTTACCAACTATGGTGCCAAAGCACTTTTGGAGATGAGAATGTGCCTCCAGGGATAGTTTTTGTTGGAAACATTGATTAATTAAAAATAAGTAAAACTTTGTATCTTTATCTCAGTAACTTTCTAATTTGTCTTAGCGCAACAATTATTTTTGCATCAGCTTGTAATAAAAAAATTATCGTATCTTCTTTAAATTTCTTCACAATTTTAGTCGTCATACAATTATTCTTCCATAGTTTTGGAAATATTTTAAAATTATATAAAGTATAGTTTAACTTATATCCTTTCATGGTTTTAATAAATCTCAAAGAGCTTTAGTTTCTCTATTATTTACCGTTTGTATTTCTTCCATTATTACCTCCCCCTCAAAAAAAGAAGATTTGTGTACTCTTTGGATATGTTTTCCTCAATTTTTGTTGTGTGATTTCACTTATGAATTAGTATTCTCTTGAAATCTATAAGAAAAGCCTGTTGTGATTTCAATTAAATTAAGAAACATATCTTGTATGTCGAATTTATTTATTAGTAGCATTTTTATTTTATAATTAATAAGTTGAGCCCTTATCACTAATTAATCGTTTATCTTTATTCTTTTTCACTTTATTATGCATTTCTTTTTCCAGGGCATTGATTATGCTCCACAGTATTACGTGGATTGTCCTAATGAGCTTTATTCTAGGACAAACTGAACTACCCTTATACTTTTGGAACACATAAAGGAATTTACTAAAAAGAAAAGATAAATCTTATTCAAGTTAACAAATGATGACATCATGTTCAGAAACATTAATTTCTGTATTGTTTCGGTGATACCAAAGCAAAATGAAGAAAATTTTTCGTTTTATTTTAAATGCTCTTAATATACAAATATCTGGATGGCCACTTTTTTTTTTTTTTTTTGTAAAATCGTGTTTATTTTGAGAAAATCTTTATATACGAATCACATACTGATTAGATACGAATATTTTTCAAATTTACTTACATATGAAGTTACATATGAGCTGATCAAAGTGCCTTCCTATTCAATGATAGAGGTTCGGAGATTTTAATTTAAACATTCCGTTTTTCCCAAAGATTTGAAAATTTTAAGTCGCTCCAAGTCAGACATTCGGAATGGAGTTTTCATTTCTTGATATGGAAAGTTAACATTTCATACTTGAGGCTCACAACAAATTTGATTCATAATTTACTATTGATTCATAATTTAAGACCATTTTTTTCTGAAAAATATTTAACCCTCGCCAGAATTAACAAGGCTCATGGGACAATGCAAATAGCTTTAAATATTATTTGGAGGCAACATGAATCTTGTCATTAGTATACTTCTAAAACCACTGATGATGGATTGAAGACTTTAATAAAAATATTTTACCCTCGACATTAATTCCCTAACTTTCAATCAATATTTTATATCATTAAAAAAAGTGAAATAAAGAATTGATTCCCAAATACAAATAATTTTAAAAATTTCTTTTAGGTTCAGGTAGTTCTGATGACATTAAATTCATTCTTAACGCTGAGTGGTATCACAATTCACGAGAGATCACCATTTATTGAAAGGTTTCTCAATAAATACCTTTTTTCTTCAGATAGCAACCTATTGAGTAGATATACAGTAATGTTAACCAGACCCATGAAATTAATCAAATAGCGTTTCAATATATATA
>JAPMOR010043956.1:352736-394386 GCA_026543865.1 Argiope aurantia
GTTAACCAGACCCATGAAATTAATCAAATAGCGTTTCAATATATATATATATATATAAGCAGATTTTGTTTGAAGCAGAATGCATTTTCGACAAGCGGTGAAGAGACTTTGTATTTTTAATTTCGCTTTATTCTCTCCCGGGAGACATGCATGATTTATGTACAAGAAGGCGCGGACAGAACACGCTCACAAAAGCGCAGAACAAAAGCAGAAATAAGGAAGGGCCGAAACAAATGATCGTTAGTCTTATATAACATGGGATTTCCGGCCACGTGTCGATTGAATTCACGTTTTGACCTTTGACAAGGGCACCGAAGGGATCATTTTCACTTGACACGTGGGACTGATGGCGCATCATTTTTACAAAGCTTCAGTAGAATTGAATCAGAAAATAAGAGAATGAAATTACTATAGGCTAAATTAAGTAAAGATTTGGAAATTAATTTGGATTAAATTAAGAGTTTAAAATATCATTACACACACACACACACACATATATATATAGTGACGGAAATCCATCCGATGAGTGCACGATGCAAAAAGTACATCTATCCATATATCAGTAAACTACGGTTTATTCCACAAGAAAGCATGAAAAACAGGTATAAAACACTTTTTTGTTAATTAAAACCTTATTAGGATTATTCTTTTTTTTTTGCATCCATTGGTGAAGAAGCAAACAACTACATTTGGTATTGTAGGCCATCGTTAAATTTTCCTCAGCAGAATTTGTGTGGAAATTTGTTATGGATATTAATTACCTTTATAAGGATTTTTTTAGTAATGTTCAATTTTTTTCCTTACTAACAATATAAATTGAAAGTAAAACTTCTTACCCACAAAATGAGAAAGGAAAATCCCACATACCCTTCATGAGAGTACTTTCCTACCAGAGATGGATTAATATCCACTATGTATAGGCATTTTTGAAAAAATGATTTTCTTTTCAACTCAGTATATCCTTTTATTTTTTTGCACATAAATTATCCTAATAATAAAGGATGACTACACGTCTCCATTAAATAGTGGTACCAAAAAATTCCTATATTGAGGTCGGAAAGTCCATTCTTTATTTTTAGACTGATTGAAAACATTCACAAAGAAGACATTCACATTCTGCTGTGGGGGCAAATGTGAATCTAGCAAAAACCATCGATGTGTTATATGGGCGTATCTGTGCGTCCGACGAAGATTGTAGCTGTTTACTGATGTCTCATGTGTATGTTAGAAATTATTTCTATTCCGTATATCCAACACTCGCAGAAACCTCATAGAAGTTTGGCTGGTTATTGGTTCTTAGAAACGAAAAAAAAAAAAAAAAAAAAGGAAATTTTATTTATTTGGTCGTTTTGGCTGGTTATTTGGTTTGGCGTCGTCTACTATTTTGTTTGACGGATAGATATTTTCTTTCAAAAATTCGAACTGAAGCAGGCATCTTCAGAAGAAGGAAATGTGTTGTCTGCAGGAAACATAAAAGTAGGAGAGATACTCCATATGATTGTACAAAATGCGACATCGGATTATGTGTTCATACTTGTCTTGAGATTTACCATAAGCAATTGAACAATTCATTTTCTTATTGTTCGTCTTTCTTAAAAGAAAGTTATTGTTTATACATAGAGTATGTATGTCACTTATTTATTATCTGTTCAATTTTTCAATTTTCAGTATCCAAATATATGAATTATAATTATCAAATGGAGTTTTAAAACTTTACCATTGGTAAATAAGCAATATATATTGAAAATAAAAAATATATATATGTTTGGATCTGTTTTGGAAATGGAAAAACTAAAAGTAATACTGATTTTGCACTATATTATGTTATGTTAATACGCCGCCTAGAAGATCCATATTGCGTAGAAAAGTATTCTGTCATCAGTAATCGCTACTGCCGGCCGTTCACGCGAAATGCTTCAACTTAGAGCAGCCAACAGTCAAATGTTTAAGTGCATATATATTCGCAAATGAGCCATATTTTTAGGCTTCGAAGCCAAGACTGCTAACATAGATTCGACAATGCATATTGCTACTCATCTATAATCCAGTTAACATTTAAGCCTCAACATAAATCTATAAGTTTTTGGCACACATGTTATTCATTATAATGAGGCAATTATTGATCTAATATGAAATTATTTTCAATGGCTAAAAAAACGAAAATTTTAATCCTCCACCATTTTGAGTTGGACATCCAAATTATGAACACGTCCAAGATTTTTATCTCCCTCTAATTCAATCAAAGCAACTTTAAATATCATGTTCATAAAATAATTTTTGAACGAAGACCATGGTTGGAGAAGATTTGAAATGGTGCCATAAGAATATCTGGAAAGTTAAAAAAATGTAACAGATAATTAAGATTACTGATTGTGAGACTTTTACGATCCATTTAAAGTTTAATAAGAATGAATCCTATTATTTTTCTATAATTTAGCATCAAGAAACATTCTTCATTCATTTCATGTATATGCGACGAATAAATTTAATTAATTTCAGAAACATGCATCATTGATTAATATGCTCAATATTTTTATTTAATTTTCTTGACGTTTGAAAATGTTAAACACAAATTCATTATCAAATGTCAAATAAACATGTTGATGTCATATTCGTTAAAGCCTGAATTAATTCAAAAATATTTCCTATATTTAAGAGGTGGAAAACCATTATTTTATTACAAATTATTTCTTTGTACATAATTAAAATAAATAAATTTTATTGAAAAAATTTGGTATAAGAGCAAAAGAAAACTGTAAGATACCAACAGAACTGATTACCTTTCTTTCTTTAATTCCTAATTACAAGAGGTACTCGCTAATCAAGCCATGTGCATTGAAATTTGGAATCATTAAACATTCTTGCATAGCAATGAAATTTATTTTGAAGTTTTTTTTTAACTTTTTGTTTTATGTTATCTTTGTTAACTTAATTCCAATTTTCCCATTTGAAATTTTAATTGCCTTCTTTGGGTTCATTTATTAATGCTCGATTCTTGTCTGAATTATTTAATATTTTCCATTTATATTCAAATTATCATTAATAGTATTTAGTTTAAGTTTAACATAAACTAAATTATCAATTTTTAAAATTTATTGTATCTTTAGTAAGATTTACTTACATTATTTATTACATTGCTTTTCATTTGTAATAAATTATTTAATAAATATATATAACAATCTATCTTAAAATCTTTATGCCAAAAAGAAAATATGATGTCGGGTTATAAGTTTAATTCTAATTTCAATCCATGCTTTTAATAACTCAGGATTTTTATATGGAGAAAAGTTCTAGTCATCACTTTTCTTTTTCGCATTATTCTAACATTCATTTTTCAAATTCAAAGCGTTGAATAAAATTCATATTCAGCATCAAAGATGAAAGTAGCTCAATATTTAATTGTCATTCGCATTTATGATGTCGCATGAACTGACACTATCAGATTGAGGATACATTTGATGGGAAATATTTATTCATTTTCCTGACATCATGAAGACTGAAAGAACAAAAACAAGAATTTCCCAAATCTATGAATACATTTAAATATTTTAATTTAAAAATTGTTTTTATATGACAAAATTATAATATATATATATATATATATATATATATATATATATATATATATATGAGCAAAGTTCTCCTTTATATTTCACAGAAGCACAGTACTCGCTATGTTTTTAAAAATTTATGTTAAACATTTTTATTATGTTTCAAAAAAGATTTTTATTTTAAATTTTCGTATTTAATTTCTTTGTTCTGTGATTTTTTTTCAACTTGAAAAATGATGAGTCACCATTTCGTAAGATGGTCTAAAAATTAAAAATAGAAGGTTCAGCTTTGAATAAGTTTCAGTAAACTAAGTCAAAGTAACAATAATTATCATTGTAGTATGATTTGGGTCTAAAGTCCGAAATCAGAATGCAAGTGAACATTCCAATAATAGAGAGTGTGTGAAGAATAAATAAGTCCTCTTTACAAAATAAAGAAAAACCGAAATCAAATAATAATAATAATAATACAAAAAATTTAAGACATGTTATTTGTATGTAGATTTTAAGATATCAGTCTTAACCAGTCATAGAAGGAAAGAATAGCATACTAACCTCTGTTTGTATATACATAATAAAATATTTTTAGCTGATAAAATTTAAATGCTTCAATTTTTGAAAAGAGAGTGCCGCTTTTACCATTTATTTAAAAATGGGAAACAACTCTAATCTCTTAGTTCTTTAAAAGTAATGCACCAATCAGGTAAAATAGTTTTACACATTGAGTACTAATAATTCGATGCTTTATAGAAAAAGAACATTCTCATTTTTTTTAAAAAGTTGAATATTTTTTGAATAAAAGTTTGATTTATAGATATTTCGACATATAAAGATTTCATGCAGCAAATTTTTCTTCCTTTTCTTTTCAAAAGAAAATATGCTAGTTAATTTTTAGGTTTAATCTTTCAAAGAAATTCATTTTAAAAATGTTCAATTGACAACGGGTTTTCGAAATTGTTGGTAAAGTCTTTGTCGAATTTTAATACTTTTTTGTCGTCTTTTTAGTTTGAATCTTGCTTTATACATTATTTACTCACTTCAGCTTCTCTTCCACATTGAAATATTTTCTGTTTAGGGATCAATCTCACCAGAAGAAATCTAAAGCTGAGTTGAAAACCTCGCTTCTAATCAGGAAAGGGATTCGTAGAATAAATGCAAAAACATACGAATAACATGCAGTTCAATGTCAAGTTTTTACTGCTTTTTCTTAAACGGCTTAAGGCTTTTGACCAGTTCCTTTAAACGGCTTCTATTGAAGTAAGCACCAACCAAAGAATCTTTCTCATTTAATTTATATTTCTTCCTATGAAGAAAATCAATGGGAGAATTTGGGGGCTAATGAAAAGAAACTATTAGTGTCTATTACTAGCGATTAACAATTATAACAGAAGATTTTAAAAAGTATTGATAATAGTAATATTTCAAATAGGTAGTTGCACGGTAGGGTATTCATTATTTAACATTATTATAGGGTGTTCATATTATTTAACAGGCTACAGTTAATAATACTTTGATCATATTTTGCATAGTTATATTCTCTCTCCATCTGAAATGAATTGAGGTATTAATATCGTCAGGTAAGTCACAAGGATTAGTTAAAACAAGTGAATAATACTAATATAACGGTTAGATTATGAGGGCAATCACATATAAGACTTTTATCCTCATGACTGAGCTAAAATTAATATTTTTATAATAAAAGAAACTAGATTATTCCATTACATTATCAAGAGTAATATAACATTCAATAAATTATTTAACAATACTAATAGCATTTTTTAAAATACCATGGAGTTTGCTTAAAAGAACTGGGATTAAGGACTCTCTACAAATGCTATTCAAACGATTAATAGTAATTTATCTACATTAGACTAAAACCTGAAATCCTTCAAGAATATCTTCCTATTCTTTCCTTCAAATGTATTTATTGTCGACTGATTAATATATTTCATACTTTTCTTTCAGATCTGTACTTAATCTTTTTCCTTGTATAGAAGACTCATAGGTTTATTGATTAGTCAATTTATTAGGCTAAAGGACGCCAGGTTCGTCCATGCTGTTCCACATATATTTTGGTGCACGACTCATAGAAAACATTGCACAGTTATATATAATTTTGAATTCAAAGAAAGAATAAGTATTCTCAAATTCTATTAAATAAATTCCATAAGAGTTTTTCTATGCAATAACATTTATTAACAATCCAGTCACTGATTCAGATTTTAAAATGCTATCGATTCCACAATTTTTTTTCCAGTTTCCCTTTTTGTTTCGATTTTGAAATGTATTATTATTGAAAAATATGAATTGAAATATTAAAATAATTTCAAATTTGGATTTTTGTGATATGTGGTTAATGATTCGGGAAAAAAGAAACTTTTACTCAGAAAACTATTGCAACATTATTATCTCAAGACATCATACGGATCATCCGTCAGCTCGTAATTTTTGATACAAGTAGAATACACTCTGTACTCGTATACTTTCCCTTCGGGATCCAATGTCTTCTACTTGGCGCAGTAGGAAAGTTTGTAGCCATCGTTTTTAATAGAACAGAGAGTAGCCTAAAGCAACGAATAAAAATACATAGTATTATAAAATTTGATTTTTTAAATTTAGAATCTGATATAATTTATAACGTGGGTGCTTAGTAATTTTATTGTAAAATAATTCGGCAGTAAAATTATTCTGTTTCCATAAGTGCCTAACATTTTTTATATTAAAGCTAGTAAATAGGCTAAAGATTTTATATCATAATGGTAATTCCTTGGGGGGAGGAGCCTCGTAACTGAGGATGAGAAGCTTCTAGTATGAGTATTCCTTAAGGGTACACGAATGGGGGTTGGTGGATACCTTCCATCGATGATGGGACGTATTTCCTTAGGGAAGGGTTGTACCGTGGCCGGGGATGGCACCTAGGACTCAACCACAGTTCCCGCTAGAGTTGCTGTCACGACGATCCGGTCATTCAAGTTTTTCCGTGTACCTTCGGGCAGGTCGGAGTAGTCAGTCTATGACTTACCGTAATTGGTAGCCACCGAGGAAATAAATTTTAATTAGAAAAAAAGTGCAAAGTTTTAAATTTTGTAAAAAAACACTAAGTCTGATTTATATTAGGAAAAGACCACATATAGGCAGTATTAAATTATCTCATCTTTCTTTACCATTTATTTTATTAAATATTCAGTGTACGCTTCTGAACATCACTTAATGCACAGTAGGGTGGAACAAAAAAATCCATTTTTGATTTTTAAGTTGTAATAGCGCAGAAAAGTTGCCTTTTGGTGTAGATAAAATAAATTATAAATATGAAAAATATTTGAGTAGGTCTTGAGGTGCCACAAGGACGTTAAAGTTTCATAAAACTGAAAATGTTTGGTACATTTTAAAGTTTTTTTTCCGAAATAATCAACTTTTGATTTTTAATTTGTAATAGTGCGGAAAAGTTCCCTTTTGGTATAGATAAGATAAATAAAAATTATAAAAAATATTAGAGTACATCTTGAGTACTCTAATATTTTTAAAGACGTTAAAGTTTCATAAAAACACACTTTTTGCAACTTTTTAAGGATTTTTGCGTGCTTCGATTATGATATAAAAAGCTTTAAATATAAATTGTCATATGAATAGAAGTATAAAAACAGTTTCACTATTGCACTAGCATGAAACTGAGCCGTCGCCGGAGCAGTTGTTATTGAGGTAAGGCGGAGATTTGTCTGCATCCTGTGACAAGTTCACAGCTGGTTTCAAATCAGTAACTTTGCCGAGTTCAGTTGAGGTGGCGTCTGTTCTCTATCTATTGTGTAACTGATTAGCGTAACTGGTTTATTAGTCTGTGAGATTGTGTGCTTTGCTGTGAGTAAAAATTTCTCTGTCTAAATTAGTGAAGACAAGACAAATATCGGAATGCCCTATTTTGGGGAAACTTCGTGATTTGCTTAAAGTTGAACTCACTACATGCGAATCTAGTGCTACTGTTATATTATACATAACCTCAAAATTGCCCATAATAGAACAAATATGATCAAGAGCTTCTATTCCCACTGCTTCTAGCAAAAGAATTTCACTAAGGATAAAACCTTATCATGCTAAATACAGGAATTTATTAGTCTAAAAGTAGTAAATGTTCAGATAAGTTTGATTCCAACCTCATAGAATTTAGAGAAGAAACTAGATGTTTATTTGATATTACTGACTTGTATAAAAGAAAAAAAAAGTGTCAGTTATGGAATAAAAATTTCTAAACGATCAACGCTCTAACAGGAAAAAGCTTAAGGAAAAGCTTTGAAAGAATAGTTTTAATGATGCAATTTACATCAATCTCATTTCATGTTTCCATCATATCTTTTAAATCGTTTTTCCTTTTTTATTTTATTTTATATTTTGTTAAAACATATTTTATCTCAAATAGCTTTTAAAATTAAGTGTTTGACTTTAATTAAGCCAATAAGAGATTTTACAACTTAAGAATATCTGAATTTGTTTCTCTAAATTTTAGCCCATGATTACATTTCTTTTGTGATATTTGGGAGTTTTCATAGAGATATGTAATATCTATAAAATTTCCTTAAGAGATTTTAATAACTTCTAAGGTATAGATATGTTTCTTTGTGCATCCACTTTTTCCATTTAATGTACCTGGAGCTATCAAATTATATTATTCATTTATGGTAAATAACTAGATTAAATATTATTTAGAAATTTTATAGCTGATAAATGTTTTATTCTTCTCTTATTAGGCGCATGTGATAATTTATTTTTGGAAATATATTTGACATGCAATGTATTTAGTATGTAAATTAGATGGTTTCTCTCATTCTTTTATTTTCTAAATATATTTAGTTGTAAATTTTTCACGATAGCAGTTTAGCTTGCTTTCAAAGCAAAGGCATTTACAGCAATTAGTTATTCAATTGAATGTTTTAATTGTCTAAATATATCTGCTAATAATACTTTGCTTAAATATTACTAAAGCTAAGTCATGGGCAATTATTTAAATTAAATTCATAGTTAACCATTCATGACAAATAATCTAAATTAAACATAATTTTTAAAGCCCCATTTCTATAAGAGTTGAATAGGCAAACATTCCTTTTTTATCTATCAAAATTTATTTCCAATAGTTGTACATTTCTTATGCTGTTTCTTTTTTTTTTTTTCGTAATTTCCAGTGTACTGCTTGGTTGCTTGTAGCAAATAATTCTTTCAACATACCAAAAATTAACTAAATTCAATAACTACATTAAAATTGGTTGACATTATGAAATTAATATAAATAATTTTATGAGGGAATCAGTTGGTCGAAGAAGGCTGTAGTTTGTAACAACATGAAAAATTGGTTGAGAAATGTTTTACACATTAGTATTGCAATTTAATATTGGCTGTTATAAAATTTCATTGAGGAATAATAAAGTATCCAGTAATTCGTAAAAATAACATAAGAATTTTTTATCTTTCTTCTTAAAATTATCAGTTTATAAAACGTGGAAAGGAAGGGTCATTTTATACAGCACGCCTTTGTATACAATAAAATCTGAAGAAATTTCTATTTGTTTTCTTTAGGATATCATCTGAAAATTCTATTACAATTATCTATAAAAATAACAAATAAATTTTTAAATGAAATTTCATTTTGGATATTGCGTCAAATTAATAATTAAAACATGTTAAAGCCCCGAAATTTTTTTTAGTTCAAAGTATAAAAAGATCAGATTCTTAAAGAATTTTTTGAACAAAAAAAGGTTTTATAAAAGACTTTTTTTTTTGTTTAACTTTATTAAAAATAAATAAATTTATTTCAAACACACAATAAGTCCTGATATTGATTAAAAATTTAGAAGCTGTGTTACGAATTTTCGACTAATAAAAACAACGTGCCAGATAAAATATCATTTCTGAAAAATAAAAGATATTAATAACGTGTGTCAAAATGCATTATAAATTTTTCTTTCATATTCTCCTAAATCACATGAGTTAAATAATCATCAAATAATCTTTTAAAAATATTGTTAACATTCTTCTCATACATATTATCTGACAGATTTAGATATTCTCATAGAAAACTGATACCATGCAAATAGGCCCTGCCTGAACATTTCTTGTTGATTAAATAAAACATTTTTCAGAAATGTTCAGTTTTTTTTCTTGTTCGCCTTTACTTTGTAGAATCTTTTTAAGAGGTTAATTTTTCTCAAACTATTCTTTTACAGCCAGATATTTCATTCACCCTGTCATTTTGTAATCATAATTAGAAGAACATTATAAATCATTATCATGCATGAAATATGAAATATAAGTAAGAATTTATCCATGCATTATATGAAAGAAGATTTCTATTCATAATTTATAATTTAAAGTTACGCAAATTATAATAACTTTTAGATGTTTTATATTTTTCTGGAAAAATTTAATTCGAAGTTTTGGATTGAATAAAATTCTTTTAAAGCAAGGGGAAAATTTTGAGACTCACCTTGAAAATTCTGGAAAGATGCTAACTATTATAACGTTATTCCTGTTCATGTTCAATAATGCAGGAAATAAAACAAGAAACTACAGGTTTGCTTGTTGATATATAGTTCACGAATTAATCAAGGTTTTTCTGAAATAATATTAAGAATATTTCTACATTTGAACTTCATTGATCAGCGAAAATATTGCTTCGACAGCGAATTCGACTAAAAGGTAAATTTAAATACTTAATTAAAAATAAGTATAGTTCCAATCACTTCACGTATAGGTTAAAGTATAAAAAAATTCAGATTATTCGAAATTAAACATATTAAGTTTATTTATTCATAACTTATTAAATAATTATAAATTACAAGCACCTCTAAGCATAGAGAGCCGATTTAGAACGAAGAAAAGCAGTAAATAAAATTTTTCGGAAATCAGAATTAAAAAATGCATACTAATTTGCAGTCTTTCAATAAATAACGAAGCACAACACTAAAAAAATTTGTATCGTATTTATGATTAATTATGTATCAAACCGAGCAACTGATAAAAAAGCAAATGAAATGTTGGAAAAAAGATGAAAAAAAAGTAATAACGATAATTAATCATCTGAAATGTTGCATAGAATTGGAGAAAATAATGAGTTGAAATAACTTAAGTTTTCATTATTTCATATTTAAAGCAACTTCTTAAAATTTTAATCTCCATTTACATACGTAAAAATACTATTATTTAATATATTTTAAATTGTCCAATAAATTAGAAATAATGAAATAAGAAATGAATTAAGTAAAGAAATTTAAATAAGTTAGAATCGATAAAAAACTTGATATTTAATTAGTGATTAATTATTTAACAAAATTTTGTTTATATGTTGAATAATTGAAGGGCATGTTATTAATTAGATCTGCCTTGTTTGAAAAAATTAAAAGGCAGTATAAAAATATTATGAAGACAATTCTTATATACTTACCTAGTTGAAAAGAAAAGAAAAACATTCTGAATTCATTCAACGTTAAGAGAAATATTCGGACTTCATCTTCAGCCAAAAGGAAAGGGTCGTTACATCTTAACTCCTCAGGAGTTCGAATTCAATATTCTAACAGTTACTTCTTATTTAAAAACTAATCAGCTTGGCATGAAATTTCATAAAATATTTCATACAAGCAATATAAATTACTTGAGAAGTGAGTGCTTTATTTATTACTTTTTTTAAACTTTTCTCTCAGATACGAGATACATACTTATCTTGTAAAGGAAAGGAATAGAGTATCTCTCAAGCCCCACAAAAGATAAAGCAATCTTTGTAAGAAAATTTTAAATTATTTAAAGTATTTTACATATAAATTATTTTATTTCGTTGTCAAAAATAGAAGAAAACTATTGAATCTATTTTATGAGTTTTATTAAAACTCTAACAAAGAAAATTAGGGTGAAACCTATGTTTCCGTGAATTTCAAATATCTTGAAGTAAGGTAATTGTAAATCAGAGCAAGAAACAATGTAAAATAAGTTTTATATTTTCACAAATTTGTTTTTGGAAATCGAGAAAATCTTACCTGTGTTTTCTAACAGTTCCGATATTTACAAGATAAAAGAGAAGCAACAAGTGTTTCGGCATAAGACCTCAGAGAATGGGGAAGTTCTCCCAGGCGAGCGGTTTAAAAATACTCAGGAGCAGTCTCGGAACTCATCGGGATTTTTTATCGCATTCATGCCATGCGCACTATGTTCCGTATCTCTAATAGCAACGTGTCCATCTCCCTTTACTTCAGTCTCGGAAGGGAGGATGGTTTCACAAAAGAAAAGGACTCCCCCTCCACAAATTCTCCGCTACCGGGAAGATTATGCTGTTTGTATGAAAACAAAATGGAACATTTCCCTGCCTGCTCAGGGTTTCTAGAGGGTTGGAAAATGTGAATGATATTTAATGATTCATATGATTAATGATTAATTATATTAATGATTAATGTTGAATAATAATTCATATATACAGTGATTAAAATTATACTGTCGATATACAGAGACTCGTAGATACATTTCTACTATATGGATACGAATGAAATTTTAGATATTTGTTACTTAAACTATAATATTCGTCTGAAACAAATTGCTTCAGATTTTTCCAATAGTCGGAGCTATAACGAAATTAATAAAAAGAAAGAAAACAGATAAAAAGTAAAAGAATAATTTATTTATACACTTGTGTGTCCCACGAGGGGGCACTTCGTAAGTGAGGACGAGAAGCTTGCGGCATAGCGGTTGCTTCTCGCCATTTCATTAGGGAAGGGTTGTACAGTGGCCTGTGATGGCCCTTAGGACTCAGCCACAGTTCCCACCATTCAGATTTTCGATGTGCCACGCGACGGTCGGAATAGTCAGTTTGTGGTTATAAACCTTTAGATAGAAGCCGTTCACAAAGTGACTGTCAGTCGATCTACTTATTCGTATGTTTATGAGCGCTATAATTTAAAGACGCAACGATTTAGATAAATTAAATTTAGTATGCCACTTTGTGACTCTGTATTAAAATTTGGAACTACTCGATTCTAAGGAAGACGTACAAAATTTATATTTGGTTTTCATAATTTTATTCTTAAAAAACATGTGTATTTAATCACAGAACTCGGAAATCGGGTGGTGACATGCTCTTTCTCCATAATACGGTCAAAAGATTCAGATGATTAGAAGAACCAAAAAGAAGAAAAAATGAGCATTTCCGCTGGGTTTAATATGACCTATAGATTTTTTATTTTTATTAACGTCCCGTTTTTAAAGCAATACTATTGCTGTTTTGGAACGGACCTCGTAATTTTGAACCGCGGTCAGATTACTAGGACGACACCTGGGCCGCAGCCTCCTCTCCAAACTTGCACACCACACCAGGGGGAGGACGTTTGATCAGGCGGATTTAACGTGCACCAGATCTGCTTACACCGCGGTTCCTCGGTGGAATTGGGTGTCGAACACGAAACCCTAAGGTTCTGAAGCAGAGATTTTACCATCGGGTCACTGCGGCCCCAAACTATTGATTGATAAATTAAAGAGGGATAATTTGGGATATTTAATTCAAATTTAGATGAAATCTCGCCCATTTATTTGATGCCATTTTACTAGGTCGACACTAGGATGGTATTTCGGATTATTAAGGAGTCGCTTTGATGGAAATCGAAGTGTACCTGATATTTAAATATTGAAATTAATTTTTTGTAAGTTAATGTTTTGTTAAATTTACAGAAGTGGCAAACTTTGACATTTCTTTTCAAATGTGCTTTGGCTGATATAACACTTGAATTTTTATAACGTAATCCTGAAACTTCTCTAGTATGCCCAAAGTACCATAAATAAAATTACGGTTGATTAAATCGAAATTGAAAGGGGAAAACTAAAAATTTTCCAAATCATTCCGTTTTTCCCCTTTTATGATATTTTAATATATTTTATTATTTATTTATATATAACAAATATCGTATGAGTAAAATTTTTTCTGAATTAATTTCAATTAAGTAAGTTAATGTTAAAAATCGTTTGATGTCAACTCAAGCATGAAATGATAGATGCAGCTTAATTATGCTTTACTAGCCATTAAAATTTTTCTGCCTAGAAGCAATGATATTTCTCTTATCTAATCGTTTCCTGTTGATAATTGAAGGCAAGAAGCAATTAATCAGTAATTTTACTTCAAATTTATAAATGCATCATCATAACGGATAAATTTTTATAGTCCATAGTTAAATATTGCATTAATTTTTTGGCTTCTTAATTATTTTTGGAATTGATTATCCTCTTCTCCTCTCTCCTAGTTTTACAATGTAAACTTTCCCCTTTAGGATTTTGCTTATGGTTAGCGCCGTGGAGGATATCTTCATCAGGATCACGATTAGCTGCGAAAATCAGACCAAAATTCTACTTTTGAATTCCTAGTTTGCTTTTTCTTCGCTTTTAGGGAACTTTATTGTGAAAATCAAACACTTTATCTCCGATTTTTCTCCATATGTTTCTTTATACTTATCTTAGACTAATTTATACAAACAAACCCTTGATTCTATGCGTATTTTTAATTAGTTTTAGGTTGTTTTTTTAAATTGTCTGACTGGACTAGATTTTAAAAAATTAGATTCAAATACATAACACATACATGTAACACATCACTCAATAAGTCTCCGGTCTAACAAAGTAAAAAAATTTTTTTAGAAATACCACTTTATTCATCAACATACTCTCCTTCAAGAGTGATACATTCATTCCAACGCTCCTCTAACTTTTCGATGCCCTTTATGTAAAACGATTTGTCTTTGCTCTCAAAATAGGCCTCAGTCTCGGCACTTCTTCATTTGAGCCAAATCTTTTTCCCTGGAGCATATCTACAAAAAACTAGTAGTCGCTAGGGGTCAAATCTGGAGAGTACGGTAGGTGGAGAAGCAGTTCAAAGCGTAATTCATCCAATTTAACCATTGTTTTCATCAACTTGTGACACGGGACATTGTCCTGGTGAAACAACACTTTTTTCTTTTGCATATGGGGCCGTATTTTTTTTTTTTTTTTGATTTTACACTCAGTCGATCCAATAATGCCGTGTAATATTCACTATTGGAAGTTTTGCCTTTCTCAAGATAGTCGATGAACAAAATTCGATGCGCGTCCCAAAATACAGATGCCATAATCTTGCCAGCCGACTTTTGAACTTTTGGTCGCTTTGGACTACTTTCACCGGCTGGTGTCCTCTCATCTGACGATCTTTTTGATTCAGGCGTGTAGTGGTGGATCCATGTTTCATCTATTGTTACATACCGACACAAGAAATCCGTTTTATTTCGCTTGAAAAGCTCCAAACAACACTCTGAATCGTCGACGCGTTGTTGCTTCTGGTCCGGTGTGAGCAAACGCAGCACCCACTTCGAAAGCAACTTGCGCATGCCCAAATTTTCATGTAAAATTGTAAAGACACTACCTTCTGATATCTTCAAGGTGTCAGCTATCTCATGCAACTTCATTTTACGGTTTTTTAAAACTATTTTGTGGACATCTTTTATGTTTTCCGGAACATCTGCTGATTTTGGGCGACCAGAGTGGTCAGCATCATCGTTGCTTGTACGACCGCGTTTAAATTCAGCATACCAGTCAATACTAGTTGATTTTCCTGTTCAGAGTCCCTATAATGTTTATCAAGCCACTGTTTGGCTTCAATAGTAATTTTCCCCATCAAAGTCAGTGCCTAATCAACACACGAAATTCCTTTCTATCCATTGTCTTGAAAATTACAAAACTGGGGTCACTAAAACGACTGTAACCTCTAAACTAAGGGTCAGAATGCCATGAAATTTTGGCACGTACTGTTTGAAGGTTAGTACTACCCGGAAATCATGTGGGTCTGCCAACAATGTTGCCATATATGTGTCAGACCGGGGACTTATTAAGTGATGTGTTAAATTATGGTTTAAAGAAGCAACCCTGATTTTTTAATGTTTTTATTAATGCTTTATATTTTTATGGATATAGTCCATAAAACATTGTAATCTTTTGTCAATATTTCTTTGTCTGTGCGAAACTAATAGATAAGCAAAAAAGATGAAAACGAAACAGTGAGAAAGAATCACAATCTTATATAGTTTTAGAAGAAATTGTCAGACTCGTCTTTTTAATTCTGAGCGAAAATCATTAGCCCGCGCGCCTCCTAAATTACAATGAAGACGGGGATTCGAGCGCTTAGAAAGTTATTTAAAGAGCATACCTAATTTGAAATCATATAAAATTTGGAAAATATACGTCTTGTCGATTTCAGATAATGGAGCTAAAATAATTGGAGACACGTCCCATTTTTATAACTTGATCATTTTGAACCGTGATCAGATCAAGCAACCATCTCTACAAAATTTTACACTTCTTCAAAGTGAAAACTTCTCGCTCGACAGCAAATTTCGAAACTGTGTCCCATTGCTCAAGAATGCAAAATTTATTACCTGACCACTGTGACGATATAGCATATTTCAGCAACGACATATTCAAGCTTCTTTTAAAATTTAAATGCAGGTTATTTAGTGACGGATACCTTATTCCTGAACCGTGAACAGTTGACGAGGAAACACAGGAGTTGGCATACCCGCCTCACTAAACTTCCATATCAGGGCATTAGGAAAAATTGCGATCCATAATGGATTTAAAGTGCAGAAAACCCTCTTCAGGGTCTTGAAAATATTGACAGTATATGTGTTTGTCATATTCTTCCGTATTAGTTATCAAAAATATTCAAGAAATTCAACTTGTTTGGAAAATTCTCAAATAAATATGCTCAATTCCCTTTAATTGGTCATTGCTCAGCGTTTCATTTCTGCTTTCTAGTATATAAAATATATAGTCCATTACGATTAGTCTAAAGTAGAAGAAAAAATTTTTATATATTGTAAACTTTGATCATATATTACTATGACTTCTTTTAGGAATTCAGAATCCCAAAGTTCATACCTCCGAGGCGGAAAGCGCCCCAGTACCCCCCCCCCCCCCCAATCGAGAAAGTCAAGCCTTAACACGGTAAAATCTTCCTTATAAAAACAAGTTACAACTATGACTTTTTGTAAATATTGGTAGTTAATTGTTCAATACACTATTAAATTAGGTTAAATCTTATATGTAGTATAATTTTCCTACAATAATAAATTTTACATAAAAATACCAAAAAAATATGAATTTTTTTCCTAATATAATTTTTTTAAGTGTGTCGAATAAATATTTAGTTGAATTGTGAAACTTGAAATGCAAAAATGTTAAATATTCGAAATACCGCATTTTTTTTTTATCAGTGATGCTTTTAAAAGCCTAAATGAATTGGCATTTAAAAAAATTCATGTTTGGAATAGAAAACATGCAAAAGAGTTTGAAATCGAATCATATGTTAGGAATACCGTACTCTTTTGTGTGTTTTTTTATCAGTTTTAAAAGCCTGTGTGATATAGTCTTTTTTTTTAATTGTGCCTTTTATTTTGAAAGAGAAAACATGTAAGAAAGTTTAAAATCAAACATTCTAACAAAGCATAATCTTCCGTAAATGTAAAATTTGAAACAAAGACTAAAGAATTTGGAATAATCGTAAGCGTGAAAAATTATTTTCTTTGTATCTCAACAAAACTTTTTAATTTAAAAATGCTCTAGTTATTAAATTTCTTTTTATCTACATCATATATTATAAACTAATTACCCTGACTTTATTGAATAGCATCATTATCTTCTTTGACAACGCAATATTAGAAATTATAATTTTGGTCTCGGCGTTTCTTCCATTTATTATTGCAATGCAGATTTTGCGGCAATGAAAAAGAAACGTTTCCGAATGTCATTTTTCTGCTAGCAAGTTTTTGACATTATACTTTTAATCGATAGGCATTTTAATGAACAGTGGAATTTCTGAGTTATGGGAAATTTCATAACCTGAAGAATCAATCCTTCGTATATTTTGAGGCTATTTAAGTCGCAACTATCTAAGACCTATATCAGTAATAATCATAGACAAAATGAACATTTCAAAATCAGATAACTATTCTCCTCTGCAGCTTTAACGTCAATCCACCATTACTGATTGTATGAAAAAAATATCAAGTTGTTCCAGAGATGGAAAAACGTTTTTTGACCAAGTAGATTCAATCAAAGAGAGAAAACATCCCAAGCATGGCTACAATTCTTCTAATCAGTAAGCTTATCATTCCACCTTATTCAAACAAGCGTTAGAAAAATGCTTCAAATGTTTCTTACAACGGGGCATTTCCTTCACAGCAAGTTTGGCCAATTGTCTTTCCAAGATATGGGTGCTCTTGAAGAGAGTAACTAAGTAATTCGTAAATTACGCTGAATAGCTTCTTCATAATTTTTCGTTTATACATAAACAGGTGCGGTTTGACCCTTACATGGTGGTGGAACGCTGATGGAAAACCTTAAAAAAGTGCTTGAAGGATACAAGAAAGAGGTTTCTATAATAGCCTTTTTATATGTGGTTTTATGGCCCATTCCAAACATATTTGTGAAGCAAATAAAAAAATTCAGCTACATGCGCTTAATTAGTAGCAATAAATATATTGAATTACTAAGAACTTGTAATTTAACAAAGTATGTAGCAAGAAATTCTAAGTAATATTGCAACATTCCTCTTCGTTAATGGTATATAAGATCTGTTCTCACTGGTATCTGGCTTAGTTGCATTAAATGATGTCAACTACTACGAATTTGTATCCGATACCATAAAAGTTGGCTCTCTTAAGAGAAAAAAGGTGGAATGGTTAAGACAAAGTCTCTCTTAATCTTTACGATAATATTCAGTACAACGCAGCTTTTATAGAAAGTAATGTGCATTGTTTATTCACCCTGACAATGTACAAGAGTTTGGCAGTGAGAAGTTATTTGAGCTTGCAACAGTACCTATGGTTTTATTTAAGAATAGCGGCGTTACGAGAAAGATAAAGAAACGTTTTAAGTTCAGCACCAGAACTATCAATTGGCAGTACTGACAACTTATATTTTACTCTTAATGGAAATATATTCATTCATCCAACAGTACATCTAAAGTAGGAGACCATGGGTTGTGTTGTAAACATTTGTATACATCAAAAATCATTCCAGTAATAAAGTAAGTTTTTGACAAATGAATAGTGTAGCACCTAAGCTGTAAAAATGGAAGTGAGCCGGATGAAACGTACTTCAAGAGGAAAAAATATTAATATTTACTCGTTCTCGTTTACTCAAAAGAAACTTTCAAGCAATCTTTAATTTTACAATCGGATAGCTACGTCGTCATCACATTAGTTTAGTTATATTAACGTCCCATTTGAAAGCAACACTAGGGCTATTTTGGGACGGACTTCGTAATTTTGAACCATGGTCAAATAACGAGGACAACATCTGAGCTGACACCCCCTTCTGCAAGCCCTCACACAACACCAGCGGGAGGACGTTTAGCCCCGACGGATTTAACGTGCAGCAGATCCACTTACACGACGGTTCTTCGATGGAATCGGGTCTCGAGCCTGAAACCCTCCGGTTCCGAGGCTGAGAACTTACCACCAGGCCTCCCTCTTCACATGTACAGAGTAACAGTAAATGTTGACGCACACGGTATCCGTGTTGAAAAGAAACATAAGAAGAATAAAAAGTAGGCTGTCATTGGCAAAGATATTGTTCTTTCTATTTTACTTTCTGCTGTTACTACAGAAGATAGATATCCTAGTTAAAAAATAACTTTTTTTTTTATGATTCCGAAGGTCGGCAGAATTCTAAGGGTCTAAGCAATTGCCAAAATTTCATTTGTTTTGATTCATATAATTAGTTTGTGTGACACAATTTCAGGGTTCTACAGAAAGGCATAATTGTAGGCAGTACATTCGTTCTGCCAAAATACATGCTAAATATTACTGAAATATTTGATAACCATAATACTACATATAATGACACTGAATGCTTATGTCACATTGCACATTTTTATGAAGAAAGAAAGGAATGAGATGAAATATGACATTTAATAAACTAGTAGGTTAAGCAAATGCTGCTGTTTTCACTTTTCAATTCCATCGTCATTTCCGTTGTGCAATCTTCCAAGTAAAAACATGATAGAGACATAGTCTATATCTGTCGGCATGGAAATGAAAATTAGTGTACATACAATTGATGCTCACACTTTAATAAAGTACCATAAAAATTTAAAGAAGAGTTTAATTATCTATACACGCAATAAAAAGTTTGTGGAACGAATGCATGTGCGTCAAAGATAATCTATGTTGTGTTAGCATCCAAGAGAGTTACCGAGACCAAAGCTATTCTACTATCGAAGCAACATACATAATCGGACTAGATAATGGTAGTTTTTTATAATTAGAACTAAAGCAGTAAAATTATTCTAAATTATCAAGATAAAAAAAATTAATGATTATACTATTTTTAAATAAAATATTGTGATACAATGTAAGCGTTTTTTTCGCACTTACAATAATTAAGAATTCTTAATTTAAAAGACTATGCTCCAAACATTACGTTTACAAATGTTTCTGCACTGTTTGGTATTCCGAAAGGTTCTCTTTCAAACTTTTTTTACATGTTTTCTATTCTAAAACGACGTAGAGGATAAATAAATTTTTCATTCAGGCTTTTAACCAATTAACTGTTTTTGACGAGTATACTCGTCATGGAAAAGTACAACATTTTGCCTTATTACTCCTGACGAATAAACTCGTTATAAGTAGT
This sequence comes from Argiope aurantia, assembly GCA_026543865.1. Taxonomy (NCBI): domain Eukaryota; kingdom Metazoa; phylum Arthropoda; class Arachnida; order Araneae; family Araneidae; genus Argiope; species Argiope aurantia. The sequence continues at coordinate 372,959 of JAPMOR010043956.1, forward strand.
GACATCGCTGAATTTTTGCGACGTAATTTAGATACGCATTTTCCGAAGAGGTGGAAACAGTTAAGCGGTTAAGAGCATCACTGGTAAAACATAAAGAAGTACAGCATTTCGAACATTTAAATAGGATTCATTTTTGGCATTTCAAGTTTCAAAGTTTCATTACAAATTTATTTGACGCGTTTAAACAAAACGAAAAAAATTATAATGGAAAAAATTTCATGTTTTACTGGTATTTTTATGCAAAATATATTATTACAGGAAGACTATTCCATATATAATTTGATTTAATAATGTATAGAATAAATAATTACCTATATTTACGAAAATTTATAGAGGTTTTATAAACAAGATATAACCATTTTAAGTTTTGACGTTTCCGAATTTTTATGAGGACAGTAAGGGGGGGGAGATCCCCCCCCTCAGCAGAGAGTAATGTTTGACTCTCAGTTCCTGAAGGTCAAAAGAATATTTTACCAAAGTTTTAAATATATATAAATTTTATCTCCTATTTATCATTTTTCACTTTCATTGCAGTGACCTGATATGAAAAGTATTGAAATAGTAAAAAAATTTGACATCGAAATTGTGATGAATTTCGATATTCTGGATTTCTTTGAGCCCTCAAAACAGTTTTGAAATTGTCTTTTACATGGCAACTTAAAAACTGGATAAAGTAGAAGCTTGGAATTTGGTTTGGAGCCTTTTTAACAAATTGGTAGATTTCTATTAAATTCTGGATCAAATTCATTTATGGGAGATTTGTCTGCTGTTGTGTAACTGTCCATGGTAGCTTAGGAAAGTAAATAAGTAGATGAAGGAATTTGAACGTTGAATCATTAGATATGTAGATTTGTTTCAAATTTTGGACTCTCAAAGGATTGACTCTCTGTATAACTCAAAAATATAATGAAATTAAAATGTGTTCTTATCACTCACATTGGAAAACAGTAATAAATTGGCTCGGGGTTTTATTCCACCGTAGATTCACCTCACTTCACAGATTTCTCAGCATTCAACGAATCGGAGATGAAATTGTTTCAGTATAATCATTTCCTAGTGGTATATTTTTACATATATTCATTCATTGAATAATACAATTAATAAAATAACAGCGAAGAGATTAAGTGCATAATATAAACTGGTCATTCTAACAGCAGGATGGGGTTATCGATAACTAGATGTAGAATCGATGCGTTTGTTTACCAATAATAATTTGGGATTACCCAATAGTTTATCAATAACAGCAATGGTAGGATTACGATAAATGACAAAGCCATTCTATCCATTAATATTCTACAAAACGGGAAGTGAAGTAAATCCCAGTTCAACGAACTTAATGTTGCAAAATTCTGAAGGCGGATCCACTGTACAATAAAACTAATAAATCTTGAAAATGGATCGAGAAACAGAAGCTTTAATTGCAGGTCGATCTGCGCGACCCTTTTAAGTGTGAGGCCCTCTTAAGGCCAAGCTGGTCAAATCAGCAACAAACGTGTCATGGTTGAAATGCGAGAGAGAGAATGTGAAAATTTTCTTCACTAACAGTTTTTCGTGTCACCGTTCTTGAGAAATGGTACTTGGCCTTTCGAAATATGTCAACAACCAGGATGTCGAAACTCCGTCAAATGAGAAAAACTAATTATAAAAAAAAAGCACAAGTCACAGGTAAAGCGAAATTTCGTGAACATCCTGCATTTTAGAGCTACCTTTTTTATTGATATAGATTAAAAATCTAAATTACTATCCTTTACTTTTAGGTTAAGGAACTAACAGTAACTTATATTATCAAATAGGACGACAATTATAATTTGATAATATAAGTAATGCGAGATGCTGTTATTTTTTCCCATAAGTTGTTGTATTTGTAATTTTCAGGTCATTAAAAATAAAGTATAACATGTTATAGAGAATATATAGGAATAGTTAATGCAGTTCATTAGCTTGAAATTCGAAAACAATCGGAAGCAATTTTCGAAATTTGATTGAAAGTTTCTTTCTGCTACTTTCTGACGGAAAGTATCATCTCATTGATAAATTAACAAAAAAGTAAGCTTGATATTTTCAAAATGTGCTTTATTTTCTCACATTAACAATGCATTATATAACTACATAGAATTATTCCCTTAAAAATATTTTTAAAAATTAAAAAGGACAAAAATATCTCAGATCTATTGTGGTCACAAGACATCATTCCTACGATTATTTTAAAAAATATGAATTGATAAACTTATTTATACCCCTTCGTATTCGGACGTTAATATTTGAAATACAATTTTTGCAGCTTTGACGTTTAAGAGAAACATTGCGTGTGCAACAAAATTGCATCTCAAACAAACATGAAACATTTTTTTTTTGTAATTCAAACGTTACGCAAGTTTATTCAATAGATTTAGCATAAACGATAGTCAGATGCATAATGTCTTTTGAATCTTAGCTATCAATTTCAGTAAACTCTTAAACCAAGGCACGCTGACTTTATGCTATGAATTTAGTTGTTTGAGAATTTATCTTTAATATGTTGTTTTTTCTGACTTAACAGTGTTTAATAAAACATTGTTTATACTCTAAAATTCAGCCAGTTGTTAATTTGTTTTCTGTCAGTACTGAGAACTGCTCTGGTTCATTAAAAACTTGTGCAACAGAATTTTATGTAATCAATTTTTTCTTCAATGAGCAATTGAGCATTTTGATTTATAAAAATATGTTAAATGGAAAATCCGATTTCGGAAAAGTTTATTTAGAATGTCTTTATTTTTTTTGAGAGAGAGAGAGAATTTAAATTGAAAAATCAAAAATATTCTGAAGCCTAAATCAATATTTAAAACTAAATTCCTTATAAATACCATTCTGAACCCATACAAGTATGATGAATGCTTAAGGCTTTGAAAGATGTCTTATTCATTAAAGCAAAAATCCAATCTGAAAATGAGAAACAATGATCAACATTTTGAAATCATGTAAAAGGTTAAAAACCTTTTCTAACGACTAGGTGAGGCTGCAATCATAACAAATCGATGTCAAAAGAGTAAATGATCCTGACAATAGTTTACCTTCGCCTTTTATATTTAATGTTGTTACTTGAAACATTCTTTGCCGATAGTGTGATTGGTTGCCTCATGCCATCGTACTTCGGGCAATTGAGCTGTGTCCTCATTCCTTCTTATCTCTATGAAGAAGACATTTCATTTGACCTAACCGTTCCTTGATGGATGACTGACAGTAAAAGAACCAGATTCTTATCGAAACTCTACTTTCGGTGCTTTTAAAGTGCTCAAGAGAATTGTTCTATTCTCCCTTTAGGCATCATTTACAATTTTCTACTAGTTTGTTGGCTGGAATAAATATGTCTTGAAATTTCTTCTAGAAAAATTGGGCTCGGATGAGGACAAGCCTTTCAATTGAGGGACCCTGTTTTCCTTTTAATAAATAACTTTCAGTTAAAGGAATGGACATTGAATGGATTTTTTTTTCAGTTTGAAAAGATATACTGTTAGTTTCTTCTTTGCAGATAAATGATGAAACTCTAGTTATTTCCTGTTGCATATAATTCTAAATTAGCATTTTTTTTTCTTTTAGTGTACGACTATTAAATAAAGAAAGAAACACATCTATAAAAAGCGTTATTAAAGAACTTTTCTTTTTCCTTGAAAATTACCTCTAGAAGTAGAAAATATTTATATGGATAAGAAAAAAAAATATCAAAGTTTTTTTTAAACTTTTGTTATTCAGTTAATGGGATGAATTTTGGACTTTTCGTTAACTACTCGATTTCTAAAATTAACATTTACTGGTAATATATATATCATCAATCTCTAAAAACTAATGATGAATTTCCAAAATAAAAATTTCCCGATAGCATTATATTAGGGGCTTGCAGGTATTTTGATCATTTTTTTCACTTTAAAAAGGCATTTATTGAGAAAAATTCGTACAATATATATCAAAATATTTTCCATTATTTTCTATAACATTTCCCATTTTCGTCCAATAAGATTTGCAACTGATTGTATTTGATTTTTTGGTCCTCCACGCCGTTCTTTGTTATTGACATCGAAATAAATACTCTTAAATCGTTGAAACCAAAACCGACCATTGGGATGTAACGGAGCAGTATCGCCATTAATTTCTAAAAGTGTCTGATGGGCTTCGGCAGCAGATTTCTTCAAATCAAACAAAAAAGCAACGAACGTCGAAAATGCAATTTGGAGCGTTCCATGATTGGGGTTTTTATACACTGAATAACTCAATAATACTAATTTTGGAAAACTTTCAAAATGAAAACAAAGCAATAGTAAACTGGTAAAACACAAACCTATTGTCGTTTATATGGATACTTCGCATGTTTACTAATACATGTCACTGATTAAAATGCATGCAAGCCCCTAATATAATGTTAGAAAAGATACCACATTATTTTATATTTTAAATTATACTTGAGCAATATTAGAAAATTGAGTGATTAATTACATTTCAAATGTGGCGAAATTAATTGGAGATGCCCCTGCAGTTCGGGAACTTTGTTGTATAAACTAAAACATATGCATCTAATTTAATTCCGAATGGATCTTCTTACGAGTGATTCTTCAACATTTTCATTCGTCCTAGCGTTTTTTTTTTTTAATCTTCGATTTCTGATTGAAACTGTTCGATTTACAAAATTTTTTTTTTTTCAGATTTTTCAACTCCAAAAAACTGGCATCGTCCCTGCTTTTTCCAATCTCTATATACCCTTTTGACTATACATTCTTTGCCCCCCCCCCCCTCCTATTTTAAAATTGCAAAATGTTGAAGACACTCTTCTGCAATAAATACAGTGGGTGACAAATTCGTGCAAACTTCAAAAAATCCTAATAAAAAGAAGTAATGCTCGGAAAAAAATTGCTGTTTGCGGGAATATATTCAGAGAGCCTTTGGAATTTTCCCATTAAAAATGATTTAAAAAGTGACCTATACATATCGCTTATACGTCAAACTGAGATGGTTTGGAAAAACAGTGCACAGTAAGTTAACACAGCGCATTTTATTTTAAAGCAAAAGTTGTTCAACCTGACCGACACCACAAGGCATTAAGCAAGAGGCAATATCTACGCTTATTGCACCTGAATGCCGACACCGATGGCCCGGACGACCCGTTGAATGACATTTTTCAGTTCCATTCAAGTGGCTGGAGAGACCCGGTAGGCACAAGACTTTAGGCGTCCCCACAAACAAAAGTCCTCCTCAGTAAGGTCTGGCGATCGTGACGGCCACTTAATCTTGCGTCGTCGGCTTATCACTCGATCCTCAGTGAATGTGTTTAAGATGATGGAACGAGCAACGCGAAACATGGCTCCACTCTGTATGTATGGAACGGCAAGTAACATGTCTTTACTGCAAATTAGGCACAACATGGTTTCGCAAAAGCGTATGAATCGTTCTGCAATGATGGAACAGGTTTCCCTACCGCATACATGACAACGCCCTTCAAAAATGAAAGAGCCCAAACAAACCACAACAAACAATGACACACGGAGAATGTAGTGGTTCGGTGGTGTACTCACGGAGGTTTAATGTCGCCCAGATATGACTTATGCGTATTGATGTCACTATGCAATGAAGAGTAGATTTCATCCGTTCACATACTGGTCTGCGACAATTGTGGGTCATATTCCATTTGTGCAAGAGCTGATGTTGCAAAGGTTTGTCTTTCAACGGAATCTGCTAGCAATTGTTGGCATCTTGTACGGACGCAATTTCAAAATTCCAAGCAGAATGCGTCGCAACGTTTCCGTAATTCTTGTTATTCTCTTAGCTTCACGTGTACCGCTACTCCCCTTTGATGTCTCGACTACCAAATTTCCCATTACACTTTACAAAACAGAGGCGCGATCCGCACTGACGAATGGGCTGACACTTTGTGGACAGTCCTCCAAACTCTACGTTTCCTGAAAACGGTATACTAAATTCAGTATCCCATTCAGTGGAAAAGTGTTTTTATTCACCTCTATTCTTTTCATCGTTCGGAACTTTCGCAATGCTTTAGTTGTGGATATACCATTCTTATAGAAAAACCTAACCACTAAGGCTCAATCCAGTAACGATAGCATACTGCTGGCATCAAATGACGGATCCATTTCCAGCCTTGCATTTTATAGCTATCCTGATAAGCAAAAACCATCTTCTCTTGAGTTGCGAGCCCCATCTATCGGTAAATTTTTGTATCCTTTTTAACGGGCAGAAAATTAATGATTTTTTTAAAAAATATATTCTCTCAAAACCGCAATTTTTTTTCGAGCATTATTTCTTTTATTATGATTTTTTTTAAGTTTTCAAGAATTTATGGCACATTATGTGCATAAAAGTTCGGAGCTACCGTATTCTTTACTTTTCCAAAGAAGCGGGGCGAGATTAAATTTACCGATTTTTGTTAAAAACAAGTACTGTTTCCAATTTCCTAGTCCTGGCGTGATCCTCAAGAATTTGTAACAAATCTACAATATCATTTACTATCTACTTCAGTTCCATTCTAGACGACGATAAATAAAATGATGCGATTAGGGCAGGAATCGGCAAAGTGCGACTCTTAATACACAATTGCGGTTCTATGCAAATCGATGAATAATATATGAATATAAAATTAAGTCTTAAATTTATGTAAGATTAAAATCTTCAAAACAATAATGAATGAAAATTATTTATACCTCATACTATCTTTTTCTATTTGTACTTTGCCTTTTGATAACAGCAATTTATTGGTTTTCAAAATCCCAAATTTATAGATGCGCATTCATTCCCACTAAATAGCAAGAAAACTAATAAAGATGTCGAGTCTTCAGTTTCTCCTTTTTCGAAAGTGTATCTGCAAGAAAGACTATTTTGCAATGGACTTTTCCATAAAATCCTCAACTTCGTTGTAAAAGAGATGCTAATGTCGTGATGAACAACTTTCAGGAAGCTGTTGTCTATTTGGTTCACCTCCATATTTATGCCTGCGGAGCTTATGAAATATTGTGGGATATTGAAATAAGAAGAATGTCGAAAAAATGAATGGACCGAATCCTATACAATAATTGCAGAATCAACAGGATTCACTTAGGGCTTAGTTTGGAAAATTTTCCAAAATAATTCCAAAATAAAATTTTTAAAATCATTTTTAAATAATCGTGGAATATTTGTAAACAGTTATCTAGAGGGAGAAAAAAAAAGAACAAACGGAACTTCAACGGGAAATAAACTCAAGTAAAACTTTATACATTTTGAAAATATAGACAAGAAATATTTACTACAAGTTCTGCAATTTTTATGGGACAAATGGAAGCCAATTACAGCCGTAGAAAGGGTTTATGCGAACTTTAATGCAAAAAGTACAGAAGTAAAATTCAGTACAACATACAAAATTTATATAGCTTGAAATACACTGCTCAATACAATTAGGCGATATTGCAACTTCGGTATGAAAAAAAACCTGTATAATTGACAACTTTCTTTTAATAAAAAATAAATGCAGGTTAAAAGAATTATAATGTTCGTAAAATTATAAATATTGTCTGCGCCATAGAAAAATACGTGTTTTATATTAAGACTGAAAAGTAACTTGCAACATTTCTGCTGTAGGAATAACTTAAAAACAATTGATAAGTGCTGAATATTTTGTAACAGCAAATACCAAGTAATTTAGAGGCAGTTCAAATGTAATCCGTTGTGGGAAATGTTAGGGGTTTCTCAAAACGTCATTTCCAGTCTATGGAATTGGTTTTTGAAAACTGCAAATGTTGTCGAAGACTGGGACAAGGTCGTACGCCAGGCACAAAACAAAATGATCGGTATTCAACACTACAGTTCAGAAAAAAAATCGCACTATGAACGCCACTTTATTGCAATAGCGTCTTCAGAGGGCGCTATTGCAATAAAGGTACTAGAGTTTAGAATCACACTATTCGAAAACGATCGATCCACCATGTAGGTTTGCGTTTCTTTGATAAGAGACCACCGTGCTGCCCCCCAGAAGGTGAGTGCAGGAACATCTCAGATGGTCACGAGGTAAGCGGAGCAACGTGAACTTCACAGACGAGTTCAGTACATAACCTGAAAATAGGTAGATTCTCATCTGGAAAGAATCTCGGAATAATCCTGCGTTTGTGCATGAAAGTGTCTGATTTGGCGGAGGTGGAGTATTTGTCTGAGCCAGTATTCCTATCAATGGCGCCATAGACCTTACATTATCAGGAATGGAGCACGAACGGCTCAGCGCTCTACGGATAAGATTCTCGGAACTACGTATTGCAGCAATCGCGGATGATTTCATTCTCGTGATAACACTAGACCACTTCGTAATCAGTAGACTGTTTCCTTTCCGATGAAGGTATGCATCGGTCAAAATATAAACCCAATAGAATATGCTTGGTAAATTCTAAAGAGAAGGGCTTCTAGCTTCTTATCCCCAGAAACAATTCGGCAGTCAGAAAGCTTTCTTCTACAGGAGTGGAGATAATATCCCAGTTTCCCCATTGTGTGATTCCACGATTCCCCTTCTCGTAGGTATACGACAGTGCTTTCTCGTTAGAGAAGACAATACCCCTTTTTGAAACTCATTTTTATCCATTAATCCCATTTTTTGTTTGTGTAATATACACAAATGGCGCATTTTTTTGTTGTTGTTTACTGGCAAATATCGTCAATGCAATTTAATTACTCCTTGTTCGTTTTTTCCCCCTTTTCTTTGCATATTATACAAATATATATTATATAAATCTTATACATCATATATCGGTCACAAAAACATTTCCACATCAGCAGTTTATATCGAAAGTCCCTCTACTCCCTAATTGTTCTGATAATTGTTTATAAATAAAGCATTATTGAATAAAACGCAAAAGTTAATTCTGGCGTATGGATAATACGGTGTCACTAGACTGTAAAATTATATTTCAAAATATATCAAGAACTTAAACATATTGGTTAATTCACATTAACGTTTTTTCCTGAATGTTCTTTCTGGCAAAAAAGATTCAGAAATGAAAGCATCTTAAAAATAATTTAAAATATCGACTTAAGGAAACTTGAACATGGATTATGCTATTTATGTTTCAGTTATAAAGAATGCTTGATGAAATAAATCTTATTTTTCTGCAGTTTCAAAAATCTTTATATAAATTTTATTTTAATATTAAAGGCCGACGTTTTGATTATCATAAACGATATACAGTCACTCAAAAAAGCATTGGGATACTTGGCATGAATAACTATATAGCTATTTATAAAACTATTTATCATATTAAAATAAAAACAAGATGAATCAAAAAATATTTTAACATTTTGTGTACAGTATGTAAGGCAAATCTTATTGTTATTTCAGAAATTTAATCTAGCTTTTCAAATATAATTCAAAGGTAAAAGGTGTCAAAAAAGGATTGGGATACTTTTGAAATGAGAAATTCAACAAATATATAGCACATCAATGGAATTGAATTTACTACAACTTTTTTTAGACTAATTTTAAACAAAAAAAATTTCAACAGTCAAGATTATTTATATAAAAATGGTGATAAATTAAGATATTACAAGTTTTCGCACATCATTCTATATAAGTCATTGGAAAAATGGGAAATCAATTCACGGTTCAGGACACATCTTAAAATTTAGTCAGTCGACTGTTTTTAACATTATTTACAGGTTCAAGAAAGCAAATGGTGTTGAAAACAAGCAAAGATCAGGGTGTCCAAGAGCATTTAATGAATGTGAAAAGAGGTTGATTGTGAAACAAGCTTACTTTAATCCAAAAACTAGTGCAGTAAAATTGACTCTGCAATGTAAAAGTGAATTCGGAAAAATCTATAAATCCTAAAACTGTCAGAAATGTTTTCAGAAAACATAGGTATGATGACAGAGTACCTGAAAGAAAGCCCTACGTCAGCACACCAAATTAATAAGCTAGGCTGGCATTTGCTAAAATGTATGTAAAGCGGCCAAAAGAATTTCGGAAAAATGCAATAACATAACATTTATAACTAACATTACATTTTCAGATTGGATGGCAAGCAAAAAAAATTTGGCGGAAATCAAATATAGTCAATGCATGTCAAATATTTACGGCCTACTGTTAAATATGGAGGTGGCAATCAAATAGTGTGGGGTTGTATGGCAAGCATTGGTGTTGGGAATTTAAATTTATTGATAGTACAATGAATAAATATGCATCTCGACACCCTCAAGCGAGATTTAAAGGAAGGTGCGAGCAAACTGGAAATCTCAAGAATTTTAAATTGCACAACGATAATGCCCGGAAACATACTGCTAATATTTACAAGTTATGGGTCCTCTACTACTGTCCTAGTTTTATTAAGACTCCCGCTCAAAGTCCAGACCTTAATCCCATTCAACATGGGTGGGATTATTTGCAACAAAAACTATATGAACATCAAATTTCCAGCCAGCAAAATTTAAGAAAATATTTGGTCGAAGAATAAGTCCCACTCGATTAAAAAAAAAATTGATAATTTCACAAAAAAATTGGTCCAATCCATGCCAAATAGAATACGAGAGATGAAAGAAATCAAGGATGGCCCCATAAGAAATGAACTTTTAAGTTTTGTTTTTCTTAATTTATTGGGAAGTTCCCAATACTTTTTTAGCACGTTTTCTTGTTTTATTTCTTCAATTTTTAATTATAAACTATAATTACATTAATTTGAGAGTTTTGTTTGAATTATAATGATTTGTATATATCAAAATTAAATATAATTCTTTGTTTTGGTTTCATTCGTATATTTAAATAAAATATGATAAAAATCTGAACTTATAGTGTATCCCAATACTTTTTTAAAGACCGTACTTTAATAATATGATTTAACTACAGTCTATTTGCAATTCAATATGCAAATAAAGGCATGCATTTCGAAACTTGCTATGTTTCATCGCTAATAATAGTCAGCTTGGAAAAAAACTGCTGGAAAACTGTAGTCTTTTCGAAATTTTTCCGCATACTCTAATTGAAAATATTTAAAACTTTCCTCACAAAACACCTTCACTTTTAAAACCTTCCACCATTTGCATGATATTAATCGCATCAAACCGCGGAAGACAGTTTCACATTTCAATTAACTAATGATGCTGCAGGGAAAATGAAATCAAAAAATTCGATTGACGAAAAATATTGACTTTGGACTTGAATAGATTCTGTATTGGGAGTTTAAAGGATCTCATTGAACCCTTTACAGTCGGAAAAATAATTCGGTGCATAATTATTCCGTTTATTATACCATATATTTATTACACCAAAAAATAAATACATGCCACTGCTTTGCGTTTCCCTTGAAAATGAATCTACATCATTTTAACATTCTGTAGGCATTTTAACAATTAAAAAATTAAATGTGAAAATGATGCATTGTTTTGAATGGTGGCTGAGAGAAGACATTCGACTGCAAGAAGTTAATAGAACCAAATGATTTTTACTTTTGTAAAATGACATTCATATTACAAAGATAATTTTGATTTCAAATGTTCTAGATAGCTTCTAGTAATTCACTTATAATAACATTGACTAAGAATTCCGACAACTACATAGAGTACAAAGATATTGAAAACTTTGAACGTTAGAAAAATTCTATAAATACTTCAATATTGGAAAGCTTCGAGAATATTCTCAGAAATTTGAAATTAAATGAATTTTATTCACAGGAATTCGATTTTTATTTATCATATTAGATTAGTTAAATTATTGAATATGAAATGATTATAATTTATGCAATAAATTTCACAAAAAGAATAATTAATCAATTTTGCTTTATGCTCGTGCAGACACTTCTGAACCTTATTGCGTAGTGATGGAATAGCACCAGCAAACATTCATAAATGCTTTAGTACCAATTATTTTAACTGACGATTTATTTCTTAAATCAATCTATTGATAGAAAAAGCTCAAAAATATTATCTGAATGTATTTCTAAATGTCCCCTTTACATAGTAGCATTTCTTAAAATGAATTTTAGTGAAATTTAGTGAAAGGAAATCACCCGTGGATAGGAGTATGTACGATGTTTTAATAATCGACTTCGAAACAGCAGATGTGAACTTTACTTATATTAACTTTCTGTTTTAAAGCAACACCAAGGTTATTTTGGGATGGACCTCGTAATTTTGAACCGAGGTCAGATGACGAGGACAAACGCTTGAGCTAGCAATCCCCCCCTCTCCAAATTTCCACACCACACCAACGGAAGGATGTTTTGACCCGCCGGATTTAGGCGTTCACCAGACCCGTTAACACGGAATCGGGTCTCGAATCTGAAACACTCCGATTCCGTAGCCGAGACCTTACCACCAGGCCACCACGGCCCAGAAGATGTGAAAGAAAACTGAATTTAATCCATTAATTCTGAGGTATATTTTTAAAAGACGGATTAAAAAATGGAAATTTTAGACTTACTGATGCAACTTTAATTAGTAAAAAGAAACGACTATAAAAACATTAGGCCATTTTTTTAAATATTTACATTTTAATGAATGAAATAATATTGTTGCAATAAACAATGAAAAATATTTTACTTACTATTTTCAGAAAGCTTCAGGCCTTCATAAAAGGGTTTAATTTTTCTACCATTTGATGATTTTTACAATGAGGTTTGACCTTGAGAGCGCTAAACTGTCAACTGAAGAATTTTCATCCATTTGACACTTGTCTTGCTCTTCACATAGGCATCCCAAAAGTTATTCTTCTGACCAGTCATTGCATTGAAACACAACAGAATTGACACAAATATTACGAGTTCCTATCAATTGAATATGACGATAAAACCTCGTGATATTTGTATCAAACAATGTTTTTTTTAATCTTGTTGAGCGATGAAAGGCTCTGATCAAAAATTCCTTTACACACTTCTTCGAATGTCGGAAAAAAACTCGCTAACTCAAAAATTTTCCCACATAAACGACAGGAATCTGGAATTTTTAGAAACAGCCAGGAGACATTACTATCAAGTCAATCAGAATAAGTCAAAATAAAAGCATTTTACTTTCATTCAAGCATGTTTCTTCAGATCTTCTTGAAGATATTACCACAGGAATTCCCTCCTACTTGGATAGGGGTAGATCATCCAAGTGGATATTGCTTATCCCATCCTGAAGTTGAACGAGCCTGCGATGCAAGCCGTATCTGGTTGTAATGAATAGAAGATTCCGGTTCTCAGCATCCATCGCGACGAATTACAGAAGGCATATCACAATGTTTGATACAAATATTACGAGTTCCTATCAGTTGCATTTACGACAGAACCTCGTGATATCTGTGTCAAACAATGTTTGAAATCTTACTGGAGAACTCGTTAGAGGTTTTGATAAAAGTTTTCCTTTCAAATGCTTTTCTGTATGCACAGGGCTTTGTAGGGCTGGAACAATACATCCTACCTAGGAAGCAACCATTTAAGTTAAATATCAATAAAATGTTAATATCAATAAATTTCAAAATGAATTTTTCTTCAATTAAGTATATATGAATGTTTACCGATAAGAAAATCGCGATTTGAATTAGTTAAAGGGTTCCTAAGCCGTTTGGCAACGTCGGCATATCATGTAGATAGATAACATCTAAAGTAATTGCGCTGAAAGTTAAGACGCAGCTGGCATCGTATGGCACGAAACTGAATGTTTCAAGAAGCATTCAGTGACATTTTTTTTAAATCAAATATTATACTTAAATACTTTAAGTTCCGAATCTCCCACTAGAACTTATAACCATTTATGTATCCATTCAAAATCAGAAAATCTCTGATCCCCTGATCTTAATTACTCAGCACTAAATAAAAACATTTTATTTTAACACTAGAACGTCCGAGATTTTGATTACCATTAAACGCCCGCCGCTGTCGTTTCAACACTGCGATATAAAATGATTGTAATAAATAATTGCAGGACTACTGTTCAGTAGGGGTTAGTTTTAAGACTTAATATTATTTCGTGTAATTATTATATATTATGACGCTTTATATCATAAAAAGTGTAACAAAACAAATTACTTACAAATTACTTTGTCAGGCTCTTCGCGGTCACTTTAAAGCAATCTTATGTCTTCATCGTAATCTAAATTAGAACATAACAGCGTATCACCACCCGTTTCCTTCTCAGAAAACTCTTGCAACAAATTAGCAATTTCATCAGGACTTACTCTGAAACGATGGCTCGTAGAAAAGGTCCGTCTGCTCTGCACAAGGTTCGAAAATCGAATGAAATCTTTTTATAAGCAGATAAGCAAATGCCGTGTAACGAAACACTTAGACACAACAATTTTTGAATGATTGATACATCTCCACTGTGAACCCAATAACACTGCATTCAAGGTCAAAAAAATGCGATAATACTTTGGGAAGTTTTTTTTTTTTTTTCACTTCATGAACTATCGTTTGTTGAACTACAGCTATTTATAATGATAAATTGACTTGGTAACGCAACGTCACCAGCGGACATTTTAGGTTTATTTTGTAATAAAATCTCTCCTAATTAACCTAGAACCACAAAACTTTGTAATCACCATGGAAAATGATTAAAAAAAGAAAATTTTTCAAATTCCCTGCTTAAATGCGGAAAGAACAAACTAAACAGGTTCCGGTATCTAATTGGCTCCGACGGACGTTCTAGCGTTAAGATTTTTTGTATATGCCTAGGTTGTTTTTCCTTTCACACAGTGTTTCATCAAAGATTAAAGTTCGCAATACTGTTTTAAACGCAGTAGACAATCTTTTTAAAAAAGTCTCTTGGATTATCAAAAGATCCTGCACAATTTGAATCAGTATTATTCGCAATTATTAGTATTAACAAAGTGTAAAGTTTCTTTCTCTGATTTCTTAAATTTATACGGCATGATATCCTAAAATCAGTCCTCAAACTGGATTTTTTAAAGTGTTTTTTCACTCTTTATTGGCTCTAATCGTTTTTGAGATATGCGTTAGTTATTATTCAAATCTCAAATATTCTTGTTTAGTGCAATTAGATAAACGCACCTTTTACGTATATGCAAAACAAAAACCACTTTTTAACAGTAGTCGCAATTTTGAACATTTGTTAAATGGCAAAGACGACAAGCAAACGTGTACAAACATTTCAGTTCCAACTCTGAGGGTATTTGATCACGTAATAAGTATCAAGGAAACATAAAAGATGGACCGTTTGTGCAATACAATATCAAACCTGGAGTTCGATATTGTATTGAAGCACTTGAGTCTTTAAATCAAAACCTTGCTACCACAGTTAAGTTCAAATGCAATATCAATATGCATGATCTGATTTAGTTTAAGCTAACGTTCCATTTTGAAGCAACATTAGGAGTATTTGAGTTTGGACCTCGTAATTTTGAGCTGAGGACATATGGCGAAAACGGTACTTAAATTTGCCATTTCTTTTTCGGATTTCATACCACACCGATGGTCGGATGTTTGATCCATGATGCGAGCTTTAATCTTTTTAAAGTCGTACCCTTGCATCATACTAGAATTATAGCTTCTCAACTACTCAAGTTGAAATTAAATCATTCAAAGACGCTATAACGATGCAAAATTTTCACACATGACTAATAACTTGAGTATAATACAAATTTTTAATTGAATAATTAAGACAACACATTCTCAAAGGAAAGGTGCCGTTTAGTTAGATATCATGTAAAAAATTAAGCGATTAAATGGTTCACATGAACCAAATTGGATCACATAATGAATCTTTAGTGCAATCGGATTTTAAACTTGAAGCCGAGACATCATATGGGCGACATTTACGTATCGTATTCAGATTTTAAAAAGCAATTAGAAAATCAATACCATACGGCCAAATAGACTAAAATTTTCTACTTATTTAAATATAACTTTCTCCGGTAATAGTAAATCTAAAATCGTATACCTAACTGCTTTTAAAACTTTCATATTCATATGGATATTTAAAAATCATAATCTTAATTTTCCCATTGGATAATTTTTGATTTTTCCACTTTTTGTTGAGCTCTAAAGTAATGCTCTGTCCAGTTGAAATGAGACAAATAGCCTTTATAGGATAGATATGTTAAATTTTAACAGCATAAGGGCCAAATTTGGTAATACTGCTCCTTGTTTATGATTAAAAATTGAAAAGCATGTGGTAATTTTTCCAAACTAGTACGCATAATAAAATAAGATATTAAGCCATAAAATAATTTAGCAAGTACATGCAAGAGAAAAATATATCAAATAAAAGATATTGCAAAACTACTATATAGACCAATAATTCCCTGATAAAATAAGTTAACATTTAAACTTTTATACTCGGAAAAATAATGCGATGCATAATTATTCACTTAATACAAAGTCTTGTTTATTGCTCCGAAAAAAATATACTATATAGTCTTAAGTTGAATTTTCCCGTTTAATTTGCATCTTCTTACTACTCTACAGGTATTTTTAACAATCAAAATTAAATCAATAAAAGCGTCAAAATGGTGCACCATCTTGAATGGTGAGTGAGAATGACCAGCCGAGTGCAAAGGGTTAAATTTTGGATTTAAAAAAAAACCAATCTTCTAAGAAAAGTAAACAAGCTCAAATCAGGTCTTTTGCCCAAAAAATTCTTTAATTCTAAAATTTTTGTATTAAATAAGTGTAAAGATAAAGAATTAAAAATCTAAGCATTTTTTTCACAGTAGCAGCCATTTTGCATGAGGTACAAATTGATGCCAAGTCTCTCAACAGTATGTAATGTGTATAGCATATATACCCGATTTGGAACCAAGCTTATTTCACATCGGTAAAAGAATAGAAGATTTGATGCTACGTATGTTATTTACTTGCATGTTCCATGAAACTTGCCAGGGCGCAAAAATACATTTATCCACATAGTGAACGTAAAAATAAGGGATGTTAGAATTCAAAGGGATTGAGGCCAAAGGAGTAGCATTTTCTGTCTTTTCATTACCTGCAATACCGGTATGACTCGGAACCCTGCAAAATACTGCACCAGATTTTTTTTTTTTTTTAGCAAATGGAAATTATATAATATCTCAAATAATTTGATATTAGAATCAGCACAATTCAAATGCTGATAAACATCCTTATTACTATAAATGCAGAATTTTCAAAAATGACGGCTATAAATTCTTTGTAAGGCATAAAAGTTTGCCACTTCTTCTGCACTGTAGATGGAAAAAAATTACGAAAATCTGCGGATGCAATACTTCTATAAATCACACAAAAACCTATATTCTCATCCGTTTTAGATCCCTCTCTAAAAACTTCAATGTCATCAGAATATCGATTGCGTTGAAAGAGAAAGATTTACTGAATAACAATTGTAGAAGTTTTATTTTTATTAACATGTGCAAAAGAGTTCATACGCGTTGGTAGGGGCGTTTCCCAGAGTGGATGATGAAAAACACCACTCATCTGGATCTGCAATCAATTGAAATTCCTGATCTCAGCAAGATTTTGGATCGATTAATGAAAGGCTGCTCACTTAATGGCCGAGCATTATAAAACTTATTGAGGAAATAACTTCAGTATAGCTGTCTCAAAGCATAAGGAGTCGACAAAATTTTAAAATAGTAATTGAGTGCTAACTTCTAATGTCTAAAAAATATTGGCATTTAATAACATTCTGTATAGAGATTTTCGTTTCTTTCGTTCGCATAGACTTTAGTGGGATTAAAAGTAAGGATTATTTTTCTACGAGGGATTCGACATTCGTCCAAGTATTGACCTATCGTGACCCAAAAATCCCAAGCAATTGAGATTTTTTAGAAGGTAAGAACTAGCTTATACAATACACAGATAGTAAATTTAACAATTAAAGAAAACAAAATTACTAATTTAGAGAACAAATTATTTCCAAAAATTCAAATTCAAACCTAATCATTCAAGACTAATACAACCACAGCAAAATGCAAAATTATAAATAAGCACCAAACCATAAAAGTAATAAACACCAAAAAATTTGAAATTCGAATATAATTGCTAAGAAAACATGCAGGTTGTATTTAAATACCCTATAAAAAGATTTTTTTTTTAAATCAAGTAACTAAACTTACCCTTGAATACGTGTGACTACCACATTTGAATTTTCCGGCATTTAAAGCTGATAACGCCTCCAAAGTTTGGTCAAAGCGCATCATCACCACATAATTTGAAATGAATGATTACAGTGCCATCTATAAAGTTGAAATAAAATCTAAAAGTCATATCTTCAGTTGTGAAATAATGTTAGATTATAAATAAACTTTCCCTTATTAAAACTTCTACTTTACAATAGTTTTTAGGAAAATCATTAAAAAATATATTTTTAATGAGATTATTTGTTGCCTCGATATAAGAAACTTTATTGTTATAAATTTTTTGATCCTATTAAATTGTGAGAAAATCAAGTTTATGAAAATTTTAGAATGGAAATTTATTACTTTGAAGTTAAAATCATCTCGCTTATCGTAAATATTTACCAAAACTTTTCCTTTAGAAGTTTCTATTTTGAAATCTAAATAGGTCGCTTTCTACTAGTTTTTATTGGTTTCATTGAAATTTATTTCCTTTGAATAACAATTAATTATAATATTACAATGATCTATTTTTAACAAAAGTAAATCATGAATATATCTAAAACCATTTATTATATCGTGTTTCATTATTTTTTTCTCATAGTTATGCAGAAAAATAGCTAATGAACTTGAAAAAACTGTTCTCGTGGGAATTCCTTTCACTTCTTAATAAAAATTCATCCCATTCGAAAGAATTTTCTGAAAGGTTAAATTTTCAAGCCAGTTAGTTTTTGTAATGAAATTCTTATTTAAATATTCGTCATCTACAAACTTAATGTTCACTCAAATTGAAAAAGTAATTTTCACTTTCCATTCGCCGAATCCATCTTATGATCAATGGTATTTTACAGATATTTTAGAAATAAAAATATCCAATTCTTGTTCAATTGAAATTAAGATTTATATATTAATATTTAACTGTTTCCTCAATCTAAATGTCGTTCTTCTTTCCATTAGTTCTCTTAATCTTGATTTAATAACCTTTAAATTCCTTATTATAATATGTCCTTTTATGCAAAAATGTTGATTGTTAATGAGCATAACAGCCAGTCACAGTAACCCCTATTTATGCGGCTTAGTTCTGTGGTAGTGGGGTAACTAGCTGTAATTCAAAAATGTCCTTTATTGGAATTTATAAAATTTGTATAATTTTCATTATTACAATTGCTACATTACATTACATTGCCATATTGTTACAATCTGCTTTATTTATCTTATCAAAATTGTAATTGTAATTGCAAATTAATTTCCTTGAAGTTGATGAATAACTAAAAGCTATCGAAACAATGTATTACCCTTTAAAGAAAAACATTCTTTACTGTAATGCATAATTTATGGTAATTCCAGTTTTATGAAGCATTAATCATTAAAGTTACTAATCAATATGAATGGTGTCGGCATCTGATCAATTAGTAAATTAAGTTCTTCCTCACTAATAGTATCATGTGGCGGAAGATAGATACTTCAGATTGTAATTAGAGTTTTGATATGGATTTGAACAGCTACAGCATGTAAAGGGGGAATGGCACTAAGGTGAAAACAGACATCCCCTGGAGAAATACAATTCCCGTTCAAATAGAGCCACATATTTTCACCAGAATTGTAGGCTTCAAGAACATTTCATGAAGAACAATAATTGTTGGCTGGTCAAAATTAATAAGCGATCAAGTGCCAGGGACTTTCGACCGAAAACCTTGAAAATTCCAATAAAGAAAAGGAACTTGAAGTTTTTGAGGACAGATGCCTGTATGAGAAATAGATAGAAAATGATTCATTTCAACTTCTGACAGGTCAGAACATGAAGCTGTTAAATCTCTAATGACAAATTTTAAATATTATAAAAATTCGGACACCGCCCCAACAAGGGAAGGCAATTGCTGTTTCAGGGAAATCCCAGTCTTTGTACCCACTTTGGTGTTCTGACTCGGAAGAGAAGGCTCCATGTTTTAGTCGCACCCTTGAAAGATAGCGCATAATTTAAAAATAAGAAGACTGAATTCTAAAGGTTCTGAGTTCGGAGGTATACCATGGTGAAAAGAAAGGCCTTACATTTTTAAGTATGTATGTCACTATATAGAGGGTGCCCATTTAAATCCTTTTCACTACTTCTTAACGACAGTAGCTATAGTCAAATGTAGTATTTTGGCATAGCAATATTGACATGCGCTTTGTAATGACACAACTTGTAACGCTACATTGTGGAAAACTCTGGTGTTAATGCTTTTATATAGAAATCGGTATAATATAGGAGTAATATGTCAGTTACAAAGTCGTAGAAAATTATCGATTTAGTATGAAAAGGCACTTTTTGCATATTAGTACAGAACGTTTAAAATATACATTTGCTTCCCCCCCCCCCCGCATTTTCCGAAATTATAACGTCACAAAATATGGACAATGAGAGGAATATTGTTTTCGGATAAAACAATTAATTCAAATTGCTTTTTTATTTTTATTTGCATGACTCAAACAGAAGGTATATGTAATTTTTCTGTCGGCATTGCAAGACTTTTTAGGACGAATTACTAGTGATTTTGCAAGTGTCTCAATTGATATACTAAAAAATATGCGAAGTGAGATTCAAACAATGGCCAAAATCTGAACTGTTGAGCCAAAATCTGAACATCGGAAATAAAGACTTTAAAAAAGAATTTAAAAAAATAAGAATTTTTAATAAAGCTAAATAGCCTTTCTCTTTTTAACACATTTTGTGACGCCGCAGCTTCAGAAATTGTGAACAAATAAATGTGTAATTTTAATGTTTTGATCTCAACGTTAACGTAAACAATGTGTCTTTTTATTCTAATCCAATTATGCTCTACAACGCTGTTATTGACATTTTTGACATTTTACCCTTCTTTTCTACTGTTGCCCTTATTTTTGAGACAGGACACTCCGCAGCTGACACTAAGCGGTATTGTAAAAGATTCCATGGCGTAGTGTATATTCATTTTATTATACCTAGTCGCTACTTTCCCTTTCATGACTATGGCTACCGCCATTTAAAAGTTAATATGGTATAAGAGATTTGATATATATATATATATATATATATACATATATATATATTCATGACGTCGTTTTATTTCATTTTTAAGAAGCAGGCATATGTACAAGCGATGATCACACAGAAAAGGAATGAGGAAAAAGCTCTTAGACATTTTATCCCTGGTCTTATATAACCTTTGATTTTGATAGGGAAAACATTTCTTCATAGCGCTAATATATTACGAGATTTCAATAGGGATTTTCGTTACACACGTGGAGAAGGCAGGAGAAACACAGGGAGATTTTTAAAAAGAATTTGCCTCATCAGCGGTATTTTGCCTCTTCACGCAGAGTGTGGGAAAGTTCGACTTTTAGCTGAGTCAGCAATTTAACAAAGCTTCTCTTGAATTAATTAAGTAGAGACAGT
>JAPMOR010043956.1:394786-424699 GCA_026543865.1 Argiope aurantia
TTATAATACTTACTTTTGAGGAAAAAAAAGCAAACTGTTTTGAAATCTTTTTCAATAAATTTCCAGCATCTTAAAGCATAAAAAACATTTCAAAATTTTGCCCTCTTTTGAAACTTTTGTACCTGTGCATTCTATTGGCATTCTTGGCAATATAAATATGTGCAAATAGGTAATTTATATCAGCAGGCGGAACAAAAAATCACGATATCGAAAAATCGATACATAAAATCGGGATATATTAATATCAAAAATATCACGAAAAAAATCCTAACTGTTCAAACAGAACTTACTGTCATCTACATTTATTTTCTATTTCCATTAAAAGACTGAAAATTGAATACATTTCAGTATTTTGGGAATGAGTAAAAGGTAAATTTTATAGCAAAAAATAATTTAATTTAAACTCTATTCAAAGTTAAAATGATCATAATGAATGTTAGAAAATTTATACGATTAATCACAAATATTAGAAAATAGTAGCATACTTACCTTATATGGACCTTAAATAGCAGCTATTTCGCAAAGTTAACAAAATACTGTACATGCATTTCGTTGTTTCAATTTCACGTAATGCTAGTACAGTATTAATCAACTGTGCGTCTTCCCAGAAGCTGTTGTTTCAATACTTTTTAAACACTTTCGAATATCACTAAAAATTCTTACCTTTTAAATGTTGAAATTTTTTCTTATCAAAAAGATCAAGGCACAATTACTAAGTCAATAGATATGCATTTTTACATATTTAAAAAAAACACACATTGCATTATAATTTTAACCATTCAATTTTGTAGAATAGTTCAGAACCTTAAATTGGATTTTACACTTTTTGAAATGTATGCATACAAATTTAAATAACCATAGAATGTGCATGACTTATTGCGTTATATTACTTTAAGAAAGTAAATAATGTCAGATTTATTTGTCAGTCGTATGATTATAAAAAAATCCAGCATTTCTGGCCAGCAACCAGTTTAATTTTAAAAAATCTAATTTAAATCGAGTCAATTCTTAATGTTTATGGAAAAATTGTGTGACTTTCAAAAGGATAAAAATGTTTTCAGAATCTAAGTACGTATTAAAAATGAATTCTATTGAAAGGCTTCAAATCAAATGAATCTCAAAATATACTATCAATTATACTATCCGCATCTTAAAATGCATATTCCAATTGAATACAGATTAGAACGATCAAGTATCGTACAATCAACACATTTAGTAATACTTTCTATTAAAAATCTAGCTTTTCTTAACTACTGCAAATATCAAACCTTACTATCAACTATGATGATACCGAAAAAATCAATGATTATAGAGACATGAGTATCTGCAAAATCATCATATCTGGGGGAAAATAAAATCGAAAGTTACGAAAAGCAAAATTTCTGAAAAATCCTTCCTCTGTGACTCACCTTCAAACCAGATGACGGTAGGAAAGGGTTTCTGTAAATGTTTATTCATCTTTCTGATAAAGATGTTGTAAGGAAGTCAGTGTAAAGGAATCATTGAAATATTTCACTACTTAGACATATTTATGAGATACGAGATATACATATTTTTTAAGTATATCTCTTAATATACATATTTGTATATACGAGCTATGCATAGTTTTATTTTGCGTATTATAAAACAGTTGACGTTTTGGGAAGGCATTTGATATAAATCTTATAGGTTCAAATCAAAATTTCTCAACAAATCATTCAAAGTGAGAAAAACTTTGATGGCACAGATGACAATGACCCGGGCCACTAAAAACCGAGTTGGCACTTTCAATTCAACTGCTTATTCGAAATAAGAATTTTACGAGCAAATGAAATCATTATAATAATAATGCTCTTATGTATAGGAATAAAAACGCTTATACTAAAGTAAATAAAGCTACGCACATTAAACTAGATTTAATGACTACAAGAAAAGTACATTTGAATACAACAAGAATTTATAATAAATGCTATTTTTCATTATTTAAAAAACACTTATATGTATATTTTGCACTTTTTCCACTGTTTGCCCGACTCATTAAAATTTCAAAGAATGACGATTCAGTTAAATACTCTCTTCATATCAAGTGACTATTTTATGATCTTAAGATTGAAAATTTCCTTTTTTAATGACACTATAGTAGTGAAGCTTTGATTCAAATTGAACCATGATAAAAAAAATCTATTGAAAATATTGATGTACCTTTCTCAATGCTGTTACTACAGTTGGTTGTTTGTACTAGCCTTCCGACTGACCTAAAAGAAGGGAATAAGTCTTACTGAAAGGTATTTCGGTTTATATTGCAGAATATTCCCATTTGAAAAGAGTTATGATGCCTAAAGTGTATAATAAAATCATTTCGTCCTAATAGACTGTTAATTTTCAGCATTTATTAAACAATGCATATTTTTCAAAGAAATCCTGAAAAGAAATGACAAAATTATGTAAAAGCCGTTTCGTATTAATCCTTGCTAATGGTATTGAATTTCACGTCATTATTTATGTACGTTTTGTTATATCTTGGTTTCTGCTACAGTTAAAACTTGTAACTATCTTGACTGTAAATGAAATTGCCATTCTTTTTCTTCTTCTTCTTCTTCTTTTTTTTTTTTTTTAAACATTCCATGAGCTGAAAAGTGTTTTTCATATGCACTTATTTTTTAAAAATTAAGTCATGGCCAAATTTTAATTAATCAATTATTCAAATAGATTTTGAATTGGCATTAACAAGCTGTACTTAATTTTTAATAGGTTTATTACGGAATTTTTCGAACATTATAAAAATTATTTTTGCATTTTTCGCTGTATTTTAACTATAATTTTTTTAAAAAAAATAAAATGTAATATAAATGTTATGTTCTTATTAGAATGATTATCGTACTTAAAGTATTTTTTAACATTCATGACACGAAATAAACAATCCTTTATTAGTTATTTAATTTTTAGAGGTAATAAAACTCTTACCTGTAACTTCTAAGCGCTCTTCACAATAAATGCAGGTAGAAAGACATTCTAAACCTAAAGCAGGAAAGAGAACGATGACCTTGCCCTAATAAACGGAATGAATGAACTCAAATAGAGCGAACTTGAAAATTAAGTAGCCAATTTTTAATTCATTACATTTGTTTGAAAAAGATCAACGACGGATTAGAAGAAATCAAATCAAATCAAATTAATGCTTTCTACGATGTGTGTTGCTCTCCCACCAGCTATTCCAAACAACACTCGATCTCTGCAGCGTGTCAAACAACAGCAAGAAAGGAAATAAACTGGTTTCACTCGCTGGGTTCCAGTTATTTCCCAATGTGTCCAACCTGACTTGCCTTCTGTATATATAGTCCCTTATCCCCCTCTTTGCCCTGCACAAAAAAGTTACTTATACTTATCTGGGTTTTTTTTTTTGTTTTTTGTTTTTGCGGGTGAGTTAAGTTAAAAAAAAAAGCTTGGCAGAGCCTACCTGTCACCGCGGGGTGTAAGAGGGATGTAAGAACTGTTGCCCCTTGCATATGAAGTAGTTACTGAACACTAGTAGTGTCAAGAAAAAAGTCAAATAAGGCATGCGCTTCCTTTTATTATTAACGTTAAGGGGGTTGCTTAGGGTTGCAGTTATCCTAAGCGGCTGATTTCCGTGTGCTTAGTATTAAATTGACCCTTGATATAGCATAATTCCGGGGCATTAACAAATAAAAAAATTTATGGTTATATCATGATAAATTGATGGTGTAAATACTAAAACATCAAAAGTGTGTTGATTTGTCATTTAATTTATGAAATAAGGGATGGTAGATATACTTACCAGAGATCGTTCAGGGAAAACTGAAAGTGGTAAGCATATTTACCATTGAGCGTTAAGAGTAAAAAATATCATGGGATGTTCAATGATAAATATGCTTATCACTTAATTTTAGGTAATTTAAAACACCTTTATACATTTTTTAGTTATAAATCATGGAATTGTTTGGAATTCAAATTCAGTAATGTCTTATATTAAAGTTTGAGGCTCATTTAGCATTTTGTAGGCTGGCTGGGCCGATTGCTACATTGCATAAAACTGTCCCAATCTGATGCAATTTTATTAATAATATCTTAACCACGTTTTGCGTTAAGAAATAAACTAAAATGTCGTAAATCATAGTATTCAAATCATAAACATATCAAAAATAAAGTCAAAATATGCATAAAATCATTAACAGGATTCCGAATTTTAAGAAATTCCAACTGAATCGAACAGTTTTTGTTCATTTAAAAAAATTAATGTTGAATTTAAATTAAATAAATTCAATAACAAATAATGATAATTAAATATTAGAATATCTTAGATATAAGGAAAACAACACAGTGGTTTGCATTTCTGAAAACTTTTACAAGAGTTAAAATTTAATGAAACTTAATGTCTGTAATAAAATCCTTACATCGTGAACAAACAGTGGTAAGCATATTTACCAGTTTTGAATATAAATGATATTTAAATTTAGATTTAATTTATTTCTGAGCTATTAAGGTAGCGCAATTGAATTTTAAGCACCTGATTATCCTATTTATCATTTTACAATATTTTTTTAGCCCTCATAAAAAATCTTTTGAAGGTGGTAAGAATGTATACCAGAGAACTATAAAGGGTTAAATACACGTGAAATCAGCTTCTAATGATTTCGTCTTATCAATTATTATTTCAATAAATAGTTGAATAGTTTATTAATTTAATAAAGCTTTACTAGTTCGTTAATTTTTGTGAATTTCATTAAAGTTTTATCAAGGGAAACTTTTTAAAAGGTTCAAAATTTCTAAATCATTAATTTATTGCTGATGATAGGTTTGAACGTTTGAATGTAGAACGAAAAACTTTTGACTTGAGAATGAAGATAAATAGAACATATGCCTCATTTAAGATAATTAATTTCATCTAGGCTATTTATTATATAACGATCCAAAATCTCTGCTTTCCATGTTTCGAATATTATAATCAAAACAAGTGAAATGAACACCTGATAGTTAATTTTTAAAACATGTGATATTGTAGCCACCTTTGGCTAAATTTACAGGCATGAACTAAAATTTTCCAATTCTAACTACTACTAAACTAAAATTTTCAATTCAATCTTTTAATCAAAGCTTTGTCTAAAGCCTTCATCAGCAAGTCCTTTTTATGCTTCAAATTTTGATAGCCGTCTGACTCTTGCGATTTTATTTATCGTGATTTAAGCCCCTTCCTTCAATTTTCTGACCAAAAATTTGAAAGCGGAAAATAATTAAATATTTAAACTTTACTTAATCTAATAACTTAATTGTTGAAACTAAACAAAAAAATGTTATGACAGAAAATAGAATCGTTATGTATTGAAATTCGAGTTCATAATTTAAGAAATATTTCAGAAGAAAATTCAATAACAATTACTCCGACTGAAAAAAATCCAATCTCCTACAATAGTAAAACAATTTTTATGCAAAAAAAAGATAATATATTTTTATGCATCTGATTATATTACAGTAAAATGCAACAGTGTTTAAAAACGGGGGATTAAAAAAATTTCATCATTGCTTACCTCTGAAGTTAGGTAAGAAATAATTTCAAAATTTTAATTCAAATCACGCTTTAAACACAAAAACTTATTAGGCCCTTCAATTGGCAAACAGTGAAAAGTTGTAGAAAAATATTTTTATGTGCAGGTACTAAGTAAGTAGGATATTAAAATACATTTACATGTTCTTAGAAATTTATTTTAAATATTTTATTTTTAGAAATGTATTATAATTAAATTAATTTATATTATTATTACAATGAATTAATTTTGATTATTACTCTGAAATCTGTATACGATGACATGCTTACAATACCTATGTAAAGCATCTGAACTTGTAGATCTCCCATAAGAGCCAATGAAAACATATGTTGTTTCTGAGCAATTGTGCCATATAAGAGTTAATACATAAAAATAAGCTGAATCTTCATTTCTTGATCATCAACAATGGAAGAAAAATTCTGGTTGAAACAACTGTAGTAATAATGAGAACAATTTCAGTTTTATTACAACAATGGAAATTTTGTTGTACAAATAAAAACATATTTTAAAATTAACTAAAATTAGTCGACAAATTTTACATCAAGTTAATTCATATAATTGAAAACTTATATTTTGAATTTGAAGATGGTAGAAAAATTGCTTTTATGCTATTATATTTTTAGAAATTATGGCGTACAAAAAACAAAGGCATTTTCTTTAACTTCTAAATAATTGAAATTTCAAAAAACGAAATCACTCCGAGGTACGCATTTGTACCTGCCAAATCATATCTATGCCAAATTTTGTAACTAAGGGTAAAACGGCCTGTTTTGTAGTGCGGCAACACATACACATATTCTACTTTATTAATAAATTGAGATTTATTGACATTAGTACAGCAGTTTCCAATATGGAGCTCAGTTTTCTTTATTAGTATTAGTCTTGTAATTCTTTCTAAATTATTATGGAATTTTAAATAAATTAGCATCCAAATACATTCTATACTTAATCTGTATTTAAAGTTGATGTATTATTTTTGTGTTTAAGCATTGTTGTTTCAATAATTTTTTCTTGGTGGCTCATAATCGCTACTTTAATATAAGTTCGAAGTATACTTGATAAATATAAAACTCGCCTTCCCAAAATTTGCTTTGGCTATGGTCGAGTGAAGAACATTGAGCATGAGAATTATCTTCCCTTTCGCAGATTTTGATCAAACTGTCTTTCAATCGACACTTCTTTTCTGGTATTTTTTGTCAGCGATCAGGGGAAAAAAAGTGTTTGAAATTGAAATGCTTTTAAATAGAAGGTGTTTTACAATATTCTCTTTTAAAATGTTTACTTTCTTTTAAACTGATGCTGTTTAGAATCATCGTAGCTTAATCTACCAACCGAGATATTGCCAAATTCGACAAGGGGCAATGATAGCATGGGAAAAAGATTCCGTGAAAAAATTAATTCCGAAGCTCATAAGGGAAAATGCGGTTCTGTTGTAGCCTACACAATTGAGGATTAGAAAAATGAATAATAAAGAAGAAATTTCAATTAACATAGCTTTAATGCAGTAAATTAACTACCTCAAGGGGTTAGAAAGATGATATTTCAGTATACCATGGCATTTTATTCAATAAAGTATTTTATTCAATTCCTCAGTGAGGGCATAAACCTCTTTCAATGTAACCACCATCTATCAATGTAAAAAGCAGATGTTTTATTCGACTACACATTGTATTTTGTATTAAAATTTCTTAACGGCCGAACTTAAAGTTCACCAGAATGTTCAGCACGGTCCTTTATATGTTGTTTTTTAATGTTGTGAAGGTCAGGACCCCGCCTAGACAGACTTTGTACTTCAAATAATCCTACAAGAAAATATCACTTGGGGTAAGATTCGAGAAGAGAGATGACCGTGTGAATAGAAAAATGTCCTTTATGACTATTTCTTATCTAATGTTAGCTGCAAAACCACTGTATCTAGAGACAAATGTGCGATGGTGCTCCATCCAGCATGAAAGTTAGCTGATCCAGCCATTGCTTCTGTCGAAGTTACGGAATGGCAAATTAGTAAACATATAATATACTTGCGTTGTAACGGTCTAAGTCTGTGCTAGTGCGTGAGTTAAGTTCTCAAAAAAAAAAAAAAATATGATGATAAAATATGCTATGAAGCCTCGCCGAACAGTGAGTTTTGGTAAATGCAATGAAATTTTCTTAACTACATGGTGTTATTCGGATACTCAAATTTTAGAATTATGAGTGTTAACAGTCTCATTTAGGTGGGAATGAATTGCATATTCCCACAGATAACTCCACGGCCATACCTTATCGACATCCCTCTTGGCAAGAAATGGCAGAGCAAATGCTGCCAGTTTATCGTAATCATTGTATTTAAATTCCTGTATGAAATTTATTTTGAATTAGTAGAAGTGAGGATCTTTCCCAGAAAATTTTCATACCGTCAAAAGATTTAAATCTGAATGTCGTTCTACTCCCCTTGCTCTTCCACTACCAACAATGGCCCCATGGATGCCATCGACGGTTGTATTTCGCAACAGCGTAACTATCTGTTCAGATACCAGTTTCCCCCACCACTATATCAGGAACCTTTTTTTTTTTTGTTTTTTTTTTTCCATCTTTTTGAATCATGCCTTTCAATTGATAAAGAGTCTAAAGATAAGTTTTTGAGAGTTCTAAACTTATAAAATGCGGCGGCTATGTTCGATCGGTGACTTTAAAGCAAACTTTACAAATTGCGTGTTCTGAAGTAAAATGAGGCACATGATAAATACAGTTAACATTTGGAATGTCTCTGAATTTTTCCTTTATATATATAACCGATTGTTTGTAGTTTCAAATTTTGTATGTTTTTCATGGAGATTTTCAGCTATTTAGAATACAGCAGCTCAAAATTCCTGTCCTCATTAATTATTAAATTAAAATAATAATTAATTTAAATTTCGATAATTATTTCTGAAGTCATATATTTAAAAAATATTTATGCTCCTTGATGTGTGATTTGATATTAATTGCAAAACTAAAATGCATTTCATGCATCCTCATTATTTTAAGAAATTCCATTTTGATGAATTATAAAATCCTTCAATATGTGGTATTTAACATAAACCACTTACAAAGTAAATCTTCATTGGAAATAGGTTTCGAATCCACGATGTTTTTAAAAAAATCAACAGTTTTTTCAATCAAATCCTTATTGATAAATAAATCATCTCCAATGTTTTATCCATATTGTTAGTAAATGATTTCAGGATGCATGAGATTTGTATGCACTCCCATGATAAGGATTTAATTACTTTTCAATAAGGAATCAATTTACTTCATTCTTTTATCATATTTGATTTCACTCTTAACAAACAGTAGTGATAATGAAGTAGGATTTTTTTTTCTCGTTTTAATATAATACGATGTAATGAGTAAATTTATCTAAAAATTATTTTGAGACTTAGCACACAATACTGTGTGAAAACTAAGACAAGAGAAAGTTTATACATTTAATTGCCATTTCATTTGCCTTATTAATAAAATCATAGTGTTAACAAGCGTTGAAAAATAACAGGTTCTGCGATTTTTATTCAAACTAAGTTATCTTACAATGCCTGACTAAAATTAACTTTTAGCCAGGCATTGTAATAAATACAAAGGACTTAAATACCTCTTTGAGTGTAAAAACCAAAAATGGTGTTCTTCTTCATAACCTTTCATCTCCAAAGAAATTAATGAACATCTTAAAAAAAATTAAGCATCAATAAAAGGTTCCAATCAAAAGACTTCTTACTGTGGTGAAATTCTGAAGGACTACAATATTTCTTTTTTTATATAAAATTTATTTCTTATTTAAAATATTTAAATTAGCAACAGATGACGAGGTATTTATCAGATGTATTCTTGCCGAACTTCTGAAACCAAAGAGGTTAAGTTAAGTTAATTTTGATAGTGCTTATTTTTTCGAAGTCTTGAAAGTCGGCTTATTTCGTCAATTTTTTTTATTTAATCTTTTTATGCCATGGAATAAAACAAGAATTATTTATCATTAATTTGATACTAGTCATTTGATTGTTTTATATTTGTAAATATATATAGAGTTCGCCAAAAATGGATCCGGATATCTGTTGCTGCTCATAATCTATAAAAGTGAACTTAAAGTAAAAAATATCATTCGATTTGGAAAACGTTCTCTTTAAAAATACGTAAAATGCATTCGCTTAATGGAGATCTACATATTTATATTTCATAATTCCAACCACAACCGTTATTTTATCATCTTTCAATTGATTTTGCATGAGAAATTCCCAGCCATAAAATTTTAGACCAATCGGTTTAAAATATTACACATGAGTAAAGAACAAATTTACACATTAGAGAAAATCTTTATGGCTGTTTCACCGTATGCAATATTAGCAAATAAGTAACTCCATTAATATTTTGCTTTATTCAAGTTTTTATTTCAGCCGCTAATACGGCAACTTTTCTTTAAGAAATTTTTTTTTTATTCCTGCTGTTATTAGCAATGAAATAAAACTAAATGAAAATCCGAAATCCATGCTTCTATTTATATATTTAACTACTTGTAAATAATGGATAAATAATATTTTCTAGAAATATTGTTTAAAATAACATAACATTTTCGATAATAGCAATTAATATTTATAAAACAAAGTTAAATTAATAGTTCATGGTGCAATGTTTTCCCCCTTAAACATTCCTTTTATAATCGAATTTTTAAACATTGTATTAATGATCTGAATGTTCAAGTTTCCGCCAAACGATATTTTAAATCAGTTTTAGGAATAATTTTTATATATAATCTCTTTTTATCAGAAAAATTCTTAAATAAAAAATTTACGGAAATGTTTATAAGTTTTTGTTTCATTAAAAAAATTGATACTTTGTGAAAGTTTTTAAACAATGCATTATCCATACACAAGGAATTGATTTTGTATTTCATTCAATAATGTTTTATTATTTATATATGTAGAGACATGTTAACTCTGGCTCGAAAAACAGGCTTCTACTAATCGGATTATGTATCAAATCAAATATCTCTCACGGGCCCAAGGGGAAAACCCGGTTGAGATTAATTCTTAGAGATGGCTCATATTACAAGAATCACACACTAATTTAACATAAACGAATTTAATGAACTGGACGAACGGCTGGGCCGCTTTATATCGGCGAAAGCTTTTATATAACTGAATACAGAATTCTACTGGCGGGAATGAGATGGCTTCGTTTTGGCTGTTGAGTGATGATGCAAGCGGAGCCATCAGGATGATGCTCCGAACACCACAATCGATCGTCCTGATGAACTTGACGACCTCATCAACCTGAGAAAGAATCTGAAAAACTCAAAAAAGAAAATTTAGATTTTTTACAAAACAGAAAAAAAAGTAGGTGCTTTATGCAGTTGTAGACCAAGGCTTCATATAATCTGCTGCTGTAGAGGTATGATTGGGGCCTTCGTGGATTCCCACTTTCTCCACCAGGTACTTCTCGTGTGGCTTATTGGATGTTTTTGAGATTTCTAAGCCCCAAATTAAAATTTCTCAAAATGTAAGGTGTTGGCACCAGTAAGTCAGCAGAACGCTCCGCCTACTAATTTTGTAGCGCCACCAAGTGGTGAAATCATATAACCGGAGTGTATGTGTGAATTCGAAAGAGAGGGTGTGTTGAGAATAAAGGAATGGATATACAGTCCAAGAGTTTGTGTTTCATTTATATGTAAATGAGTTTTCTAAAAACTGAGCTATCGAGGGCCAAAACATGGTCCGTCGAGCCGGAGACGATTATGCATCTATTGTATAGTGATTCATTATTTGAAATGTGTGATTTATTAGTGGAGATATCGTCGATAATGACGAACTTGGTGCGAAAATACCAAGAATGAGAATTCTCTTGTGGATAACTGGTCTCGAGTGACAGCAGTCCCAGCAAAGAGGTATGGGCAGTATTATCCTTTGAGTTATTAACTAATTAATTTCCCGAGATGAAATTAATTTTGTTTTTGTTGAGTTATAATTAATTTCTCGAGAAAAAGTTAATTTTGTTTTTGATGAGTTATAATTAATTTCCCGCGATGAAGTTAATTTTGTTTTTGTTGAGTTATAATTAATTTCCCGAGATGAAGTTAATTTTGTTTTGATGAGTTAATTAATTTCCAGAGACGAAGTTAATTTTGTTTTAATGAGTTTAGAATAAAATTGTGATAATATTATTCTCTTGAATTATTTTGAATTATATATTTAAAATGACGGGTTTAGCAAAATTAAAGAAAGATGAATTAAAACTCGTTGCCGAGGAGATAGGTTTGGTTGTTGCGGAAGGCATGAAAAAGAGTGATATAAAGCGTATAATTGAGGAGAGTGATGTGTTCAAAAATGACAACGAGGTTGTTAAAGATGCTGTAGATCGAGTAACAGGGAATAGAAACTAACAATCCGATCAGGAGAGTGAAATAGAACTAGAGCGTATTAAATTAGAGAGAACTAAAATAGAATTACAATTAGCGCAATTAAGGGCTAATGAAATTAGTACTCAGACTTCCGTTAATGTAGAGTGTAAAACCGAACCAGAAGAGTCTCTGGATAGCTTATTAAAGTCTGTGAGAATATTGTGTATTAAACCACCGAGCAAAGCTCAGGATTGGGGTTTCTTTTTTACTTCGTTAGAGAGAGCACTTCGTACTAAAAAGGTTCCTGAGAAATTTAAAGCAGAGATTTTATTAAATGTATTAGGAGAAAGAGCTTCTAATATCCTAACTTATATTGCTGAGAAATACCTATATAATTATGAAGAAATTAAATCAATTGCTTCTAGAGATAACGAAACTCATCTGCAATTCGCGTCACGCTTAATGACGAGTTTTGAATATTATTTAAAATTAAGGGGTGTTACAGATTTTGAGACCCTAAAACAATTGACAGTTTCGGATAAATTATTCCAAACGCTGGATAAAGAAACAGCAACTCATATTAATATTAGACAAAATCAAAAGTGGTTTACACCTCTCGAGTTAGGAAAAGAATGTGATCTGTATTTTACTTCCAAAGGTAAAACCATTAATGAGACGAGAAGAGGGCAAAATTATAGTAATAAATTTAAACCAGCGTCAAAAGTATTTTTCAATGAGATTAAAAATAAAAATTGCGATTTATGGCTAAAGAGCGAGAATTATCCTTTGTATGCTTGTCCTCAATTTAAGAGGCTTTCGGTTCTTGAACGCGTAGAGGTAGTGAAAATTAAAAAAGCCTGCTTCAAATGTTTATCGCCTAATTGCAGCGTTAAAAAGTGTTCCTTTAGAAATTGTTTCTGTGGCAAAGCTCACAATAAGTTAATACACTTTTCGAAAGAAGCAAAAAATGTTTCGTCTTCGAATATAAAAACCGCTGAAGTCATAAATAATTCGCAATCGGAGGGGAAAAATTCGGAACAAGGTTCGGTTTCCCCCAGTGAGTGGAGTCCGTCTTTCCTTGCAACAAATCTAATTGTAAATCAAAATGTATTGTCTACTGTAAGATGTTTAATAAAAGATAGATGTTCGCAATGGCAGGAAGTAAGGTGCGTTTTGGATAACGGCTCACAGTGCTGCCTCATGAGTCAGAATTGTATGCAGAGGCTAGAACTCCAAAGTGAAAAAATAAATAAATCTATTTCCTGTATTAATAATGCCTCGCTGGTAGTTAATCGCAGTTACAGCAACTGTGGCTAATAAAAATAAAAGTTTCGAAAGAAATATTTCGATGTTAGTGGTATCAAAAATAACAGATTTAATACCGAATAAGATGATAGATATGCGTGTACATATTCCAGAATCAATTGACCTTGCGGACCCTAATTTTAATATTCCGGGCAAAATAGATATTTTAATTGGCGCTGAACACTTTTATGAAATAATAAAGCCGGGGAAATTAAATGCTAGAAATGAGAATTTGACGTTACAGACTCTGTATTTGGGTATATTGTAGAAAGTAGCGTTTCGAGTTCAGTTAAATTAAATTCTAACAATTGCGGTTTAATATGTGGAGCAGAAGAATTAAATTCAAACTTGAGAAAATTTTGGGAGATTGAGGAAATAGGTAATGAATTACCTAAAAGTAAAGAGAATGCTATTTGTGAGGAGCAAAATGCGCGAACACATAGAAGAGATGAGACAGGAAAATATACTGTGGCGATGCCATTTAAAGAGCATTGGTCATGTCTAGGGAATTGAAGGGATATTGCTCTAAAACGACTCGAATCGCTGTGGACTCGCCTGTCTAGAGACCAAAAATATCTGAAACTGTATTCCGATTTTCTGAAGGAGTATGAGGAGTTAGGCCACATGAGCGAGATACAAGATGAAATGCTTCCAGCGGAAGAAGCTAGTGAATGGCAAGAGTTTGCAACATCTTTAAGAAACTTAAACAACATTAACATTGAAAGATGTATTGTTATTCCAAACGCGGAAGTGAATGAGCTTCATGGATTCTGCGACTCGTCTGAAAAGGCATACGGTGCTGCAATTTACGCCAGAACAGTCAATTCAGCGGGTGAAGTGAAAGTGGAGCTAATCGCGAGTAAATCTCGTGTGTCACCAATCAAGCAGGTAACTATACCTCGTTTAGAGTTATGCAGTGGCGTTCTGCTCACCAAATTGATGCAAAAGGTAAAAAATGCATTAAAAATGGATATTACGTCAGTATCATATTATTCGGATTCTACAATCGTGCTTTCGTGGATGAGAAAAGAGTCACGAGACTTAAAAACATTTGTTGCAAACAGAGTGGCTATTATTCAAGAATTCACAGAAATGAATCAGTGGCATCATGTTCCTTCCGAACAAAATCCCGCTGACGTCATTTCAAGGGGACTTGATCCAACGAGAATGCAACAAAGTGACTTATGGTGGTTTGGTCCAACATTTCTCCAAGAATTGGTTGTGAACTTTCCTGGTGATTGCAACGACATCCACGATCCATTGGACAGTTCTGTGCAGGACAGGGACGTTTCTTCTGAGAAACTTTATTTAGCAGAATTCAAAAATCCGACTAATTGCTGTTTAGTTTCAGCTGTGGACTCATAATTTTTAGATAATATACTTAGTGTGTCAAATAAGTTTTATAAAATAATTAAAATCTTAGTCTTTATTTTCAGATTTATTAATAATTTGAGAAACTCGAGCAAAATGTCAGGTCCTTTAACCACCAAGGAACTGCAGTTGGCCAAGTTAACTTTAGTCAAACTTGTTCAGGATGCTGCCTTTAATTGTGAAATAAAAGCCCTCGAAAAAGGTTAAAATGTTAACAAAAGTCGGGTAAGTTACTTGAACCCATTTCTAGACCCAAACGGTGTCTTACGTGTTGGAGGAAGATTAAGTAATTCTGAGTTGTCATATGATAAAAAGTTTCCCATATTACTTCCAAAGAATCACAAATACACTTTCTTAGTTATGCAATATTTTCATCTTAAATATTTACATGTTGGTGCACAAACATTGTTGTATTTGGTAAGACGGGAATATTGGCCATTATCTGGCAGAAATACAGCCAGAAAAAGTATTCATGATTGTGTCATTTGTGCTAAAAATAAACCTAGAACTGTAACCCAAATTATGGGAAATCTCCCAACCAATAGAGTGAAACCTAGTTATCCTTTTACTCATGTTGGGATAGAATTTTGTGGACCTTTCTATATTAAATACAAGGGTCAGAGGAAAGGCAATTATCAAAAATGTTACGTGGCTGTTTTCATTTGCTTTGCTACTAAGGCAATCCACTTGGAAATAGTCACTGACTTAACTGCAGAGGCAATGATTGCCACTTTAAAGCGCTTTTTTAGCAAAAGAGGTGTTAGTTCCTCTATCTGTTCTGATAATGCAACCAATTTAAAAGGGGCCCATTCAAATTTGAAACGTTTGCAAAATATGATTGGTAGACCCCCAGAGCCACTAGCTAATTACTTAACAACTGAACAAGTGACATGGGCATTTATTCCACCTAGGTCACGTAACTTCGGTGGCTTATGGGAGGCGGGTGTTAAATCTTTCAAACACCATTTAAAGAGAGTTGTTGGTAATGCGCATTTAAAAATGGAACAGTTTTTGACTATTCTTTTTCATATTGAAGGTATTCTAAACAGTCGCCCACTGACACCTTTGTCATCAGATCCAAACAATTTTGAAATTTTGACCCCAGGCCATTTTCTAATCGGCCGCCCCATAAATAGTATTCCTGATCCAGATTATTCAGAGAGAAAAGATAACCTTTTATCTCAATGGTAAAGATTGAGCAAAACGGCCCAAATAATTTGGAGAAAATGGAAATTAGATTACTTAAATAATTTGCAAGTCAGACACAAACAAAAGTTTGGCAGTTTGAGAAACAAAACATTTCAAAGGATTCTATGGTTCTTTTAAAAGATAATAATCTTCCGCCTTGCCAGTGGACAATGGGAAGAATACAAGATTTAATTTATGAATCAGATGGCAAAGTCAGAGTAGTACTTATAAAAACTCCACAAGGAGTCACGGAAAGAGCAATTTCAAAGATTTGTTTATTACCATGTGAATAAAATCAATGTATATCTAGTGTAATTGTTGTATTTATTATTTAAAATGATATATAATGTATATTTAAGTTGTTCATAGTACATATTGTATTATCGCATATATTTTCTTTTCAGAAATGTTTTGTATATAATATTCAAATTTATTTTAAAAGTGTAATATATTTTGTATCTTGTGCAAGATAATTGTGGAATTTTTGCATTGTCTAATTAAATAATGGGTTAAATTTTTATTTCTGTAATGTTGAGATTTTGAAATGATATTTCAAGGGGGGCGGAATGTTGGCGCCAGTAAGTCAGCAGAACGCTCCGCCTGCTAATTTTGTAGCGCCACCAAGTGGTGAAATCATATAACCAGAGTGTATGTATGAATTCGAAAGAGAGGGTGTGTTGAGAATAAAGGAATGGAGATACAGTCCAAGAGTTTGTGTTTCATTTATATGTGATTGAGTTTTCTAAAACTGAGCTATCGAGGGCCAAAACATAAAGAAAATTTCTCTCTTACCTTGTCATTCCGGGATCTTCTAAATGAAATAGAATCGAGGTATTCCAAGGTGAATTAGATCACATAGACATCGAAATCATTAATCCAAGTGTTCTCATTTTTGTCATCTTTTTTATTTGCAGGACGAGGACACAGGCACAGATAGTTATATATAAAATATTTACATATATTTCATTTTACGTGCACGAATTCTTTACACAGCACAAAACCATCTTTGGTTCCATCATACACGCTTCATCCAAACTGAAACCTAAACTCCACTTACATCACTTACTCCGTGGGATCATGGGAAATTTTTTCCTGGCGTCACCAGCGCACATGCGCAAAGGGGTTACATCATTAGGGTTAGGTCAGGAATTCCAACATCCTCCCACCTTTGAGTTTTTATTACAGAAAACTCAAACACAATTATCAAATTAGTACAAAAAATTCAAAATTATCAAATGCAAATTGACAAATGTCAAAATAACTGAAGTAAAAATGCTTATATTATCAAATATAACTCAACAAAACATTTCAACTATAAAATTAGAAAAAGCATTTCAAATATTAAAATATATAAAGTAACATTCAACTATCAAAATTTATCTAAGTTTCAAAAGTATTTCATACATCAAAATAAATCATATCATCATTCATCTATCAAAATATATCATAGGTGCAAAACTTTAACTAAATTTTTAATTCTCAATTAAAGTTCTTAAGAAATGTAGATAATAACAAGTTCAGAGGATAAGAGTTCTTGTAATAAAGAAAAGTTCAGTTTTCATATTAAGAGTCTCTTTACCTTTCTTAACCTTCTGCCATACCTAGAGGTTGGTTCATCAGGCACAGGTTTGTCCAGCGAATTACCTTCAACTGCACTGGAATCATCACAGATAGATTTTACAGGTGGTTCACACTTTTGGAAAAGTTCCTTGTCTTGCTCACAAACTTCCATAGGATACAGTCTCAAAGTTGGACGTAAGATTTCTCCACTTTTGGTTTTCAGTTTCACAAGTCTGATGTTTCCATCTGGCAATGTGAAGACTTCGATGACTTTGCCCAAAGGCCAGTCCATTCTTTTCATATTGTCACTGGATATCAGAACAATGTCTCCGATCTTGATGGATGACGAGCGTCTTATCTTTCTTTCAAATTGTTTGAGCTGTCCCAAAGATTCAGAGCGAAAGCGCTTTCTTAAGTCTTGCCGTAATCTTTGGCGATAAGCAAACCTTTTATTTAGAGATTTACTATCTAGGAGATCAAGATCAGGTATTCCAACCTCTCTGACTTCTTGCAAGAACATATTGCGAGTAAGAGGTTCTAGGTCACTTGAATCATCACTTACATAAGTTAGAAACCGTCCATTGATGACACTTTCACAGTCACATAAGACAGTGCTTAATTCCTCAAAATTTAGAGATGTTTTTCCTAGAACTTTACGTAGGATTCGTTTAACAATACCAATTAAACGTTCTCAAAAGCCACCCCACCAAGGTGCAGACGGGGGGAATGAACTTCCAATCAATTTTGTTCACAGTACTGTATTTGGTTATGGTCTCCCAGTTAATCTTTTTGATGAGGTTGTTCGCTCCGATTAAGTTTGTTCCATTGTCCGAATAGACGACAGCTGGTCTACCTCGACGAGCCACGTATCTACGGAATGAATGCAGGAAACTTTCTGTTGATAGTGAAGTGGTCAGCTCTAGGTGTACTGCTCTAAATACTGCACAAGTATAAATAACAATCCAGGACTTCTGATTTCCCTTTAGATAGAGAGGTCCAGCAAAATCAACTCCTATAATTTCATATACAGAAGCCGCTCTAAGACGGTCGACTGGAAATGGAGCTATTGGAGTTTCTATTGCTCGTGCATCATATCTTTTACAAGTCACACAGTTCTTGACAACTTTGCGAACAGTTTTACGATATTTCAGTATCCAGAATTCTTCTCTGAGGTTGGTCATCACTATTTGAATACCTGCATGACCTAGAGACTAGTGTTTCCAGCGTACAAGTTTTTCAACTATCGAATTCTCACTTGGTAATACTATAGGAAATTTAAAATTCCTTAAATCGTCCTTCAATGACAGTCTTGTCTTTATTCGGAAAAGTCCGTTCTCATCTGCAAGTATTTGGAGTTTCTGAAACCTCTTATCTTGTGGCCTTGTGAAAGATTCTTGCTGAGATATCTTTAATAAGGAAATTTCGGATCTATTTCTTTCTTCCACAGTTATGTTTCCAAATTTTCTAAATTCCCTTTTCATCCTACAGTTATCTATAAATAGGTTAATCCAAGATACAACAATAAGAAGTTTAGGGTAAGAGGAGTAAATATCATAAATTTTATCTTCCTTTTCCATATTGGTGACACTAACGACTGTTTTCCTTTTTTCTGTGTTTATAATTTCTTCGTCGGGGAAAATATTGGATTTAGGCCAATGCTCAGGAGGGCTTTTTAACCAAGAAGGTCCTAACCACCAATAAGATTCGGCTAGATTTTTGAAATTACAACCTCGAAAAGGTAGATCGGCTGGATTCAACTGTCCGGGTATATGATACTAATCATCTGGATCAGTCATAAGACGAATTTCTTTTACTCGATTGAAAACGAAAGTGGACCAGTTTTCGTTCTTTTTAATCCAATAAAGATCATTACTGGAATCAGACCAATATCGCGTAGAAACTTTTTCCATTCCCAAACTCTCTTTCACGGATTTGCACAGTCTTCATATACATTACAAGCCAATAGCTCTAATTTCGACACTGATATAGATTTGAGAGGAGCTACCCTTGCTCTACCTTGTATCAAATGGCAATCGGTCGAATTAACACCTTCATTCCTCAAGAATACGCACGCAGCATACGCCTTCTCAGAAGCATCACAAAAGACGTGCAATGTTATATTGCTGCCTCTTTCATTTTTGTTTAGACATCTAGGAATGGAAATATAATTTAAAAATTTGAGTTGCTCTTTCCACTTTGTAAACTTCTTGGTCATACAGGATGGTAAATTGGAATCCCATGATAATTTTAACTTCCATCATTCTTGTAACAGCAATTTTGGTATCAACGTTGCTGGACAGGTAAATCCAATGGGATCGAAAATTTTATGAACAGTTGATAATATGATCCTTTTAATTACTGGTTGATCTTCTGTAATGGGATCTAAATCTCTCAAATCAACAGATAGAGAGTCGGTGTTAATTTCCCCTTTTAAGCCTAAAACAGGGACGGTTTTTACTTCTGTTTGGTCAGATTCATTTTCTTCAAAGGGAGTACGCTCCCACCCTCTAAGTTGAACCTTACAGGTTTAAAACTCTCTTGCGATTCATGAATGAATTTCATCAATTCTTCTTCATTTTCAACACTATGGACACAGTTGTCCACATAAAAAGCTTTCAAAAGATTTCGAGCCGTTTCGTTGTAATCAGGGGGAGCATTATTCAGATGATAATCAAGAGTTGCTCCCAGTAAGAAAGGGCTGGCGGTTATTCCAAAAACTACTCTTCGGTGCTGAAAAATTTTTTTCTCTTTCTGCCCACCCTGCCATCACAAAAATTTCAAATAAGGCCTATCATCTTCATGGAGTTCTATCTACAAAAATGCCTTTTCAATATCGGCAATAACTCCATATTTGGCTATTCTAAACCTGTTTAAAACAGAAGGAATCAATTCAACCAAATTGGACCCCTTTTCTAAGCAATCATTTATTGATGGTGAATTTTTGTCTCGGGTGGATCCATCGAAGACGGGCCTGATCTTCGTTGTGGAGTTTTCTTTGAAAACAGGGCGATGAGGCAAGTAGTGTACAGGTTCTGAATAATACCTCCTCAATAATACCCCGATCCAACCAGTCCTTAAAAATGTTTTCGTATTCTTCTATTTTTCCTAATTTCTTAAGAGATTTAATGGAATTTGCAAGTCTTTTTTCAGAAATATCTTTGCAATTTGTTAAGGGGCGATGTCCTTCGACCCAAGGAATCGTACTTAGAATGGTACTTCCCTTCTTCATTTCTAGTTACAATTCGAAAAAAAATGCTCTTTTCCTGATTGTTCCAATTCTTCCCTAGTTTTCTTTTCACTTGGATCACAAATTCCAAGTGTGTCTAATCGCCATAAATCTGAGATGACTGCATCATTAACGTGACAGGAAATAACAGTAGACGTACTGTCACCTTTTTCTATTTCATTTGTCTTTCCCATCAGCGTCCAGCCTAATTTAGTTCCTACACATACTACTCCTGAACTAAGTTACCTTACCTCTCCTGTGAGCAGTTTACCAGCGACGTCAGCCCCAATTAACAAATGAATTTCTAATGGAGAAGACTGATACAATAATTCGTCATCATAAGCATGCACTACATCAGTTAAAAATATTCTATTAGATTTAAGTTATCTCACATAGGGAGCCAATTTTACTCTGGAAATATCGGAACAAATCTTCTCCTGATCTAACACCTCAAAATTACAATGGTAACTATCATCGACATCACTTAAGCGTACCCGATATTTTTTATGGTTTTCCGCTTTTTCAACCCTGCTAAATAAAGAATGCAAAATAGATTCCTCACTGACAACTTCATAATTCATTTTTTCTGCAGCGTATTTTGATATGTAGGATCTTTGTGATCCTGTATCATAGAGACAACGAATTAATTTTGTTTCACCGTTCCCACGAATTTGAACTACTAATATTTGTAAATAAACTTGACGT
This sequence comes from Argiope aurantia, assembly GCA_026543865.1. NCBI lineage: Eukaryota > Metazoa > Arthropoda > Arachnida > Araneae > Araneidae > Argiope > Argiope aurantia. The sequence continues at coordinate 416,028 of JAPMOR010043956.1, forward strand.
AAGGATGTTTTATTAGTTAAAGAGCTGTGTGTAACAATTTTTCCTCCGAATTATTTTTTATTTTTATTACTTGCGCATTCATCATTAACATTACACATGATAGGTAAATGTTGCCCAGTGCATTTAGAACAAATAATTATTCGTTTACAGAAACGCGCAATATGTTTGGGTTTAGAATTCAAGCATCGAAAACAAATTCCGCGGTTTAAAAGAATTTCCTTCTTTTTTTCGAATGTTAAACTCTTCGCAAATCTACATTCTTGAGTCATATGCGATTTATCGCAAAATGCGCATTCTTTATTTTTTGTATCAACCGGAAACGAATTTCTTCTCGAATTATTAAATAAATCAAAACCAGATGGCCTATTTACTTTTTCACGAATATGATGATTCAGCGTTTTTTTTATTATGTTTTTGTAAATCGAAAGAAGAACGCGCAATAATCAATTTTTCTTCTGGTTCGATTTCTTTTTTAAGAAAGTTTAAGAGATGAGTCAGCCTGTCACTCCCTGAATATTCTGCTGTTATTAATTCAGTTTGATTTCGTTCGTAAACTCTCAATAAATCGCTTGGTAAACATGACTCAACAAGAGGATATAGCAATATACTCGAAAAGTTATCTTCTGCAACTCCTAATGATTTTAATGCTCTGAGCTGCCCTTCTAAAGTATCATACAGTTTAACTAGGGAATACTTTTGACCTTGAGGATTCGCGTTATTTATGACCACCTAAAGAAGCTCTCTAATATAAACTTCGATCAGTAAATCATCTCCTCCGAAGCGCTGTTTTAAACATTTGACAGCTTTCTCGTAATTTTTTCCTATTGGCGGGAAATATTCTACTAATTGCTTAGCTGGCGAATCCTTTTGTGTTGATTGCAACAAATACTGAAATTTGTCATCATCTACAATATCTACATCTTCGTGAATCTTTCTAAACTGCCCTCACCATTGGAGCCATTCTTTAATGTTTCCACTAAATTGTTTTAATTCCAGCTCTGGAAGTCTAAATTTACGATTAATATTATCGACAGATTCTTTCATTATAGTAACATCTTGTTTAGGTTTTTCTAAAACATTTAATCTTCTCTGTAGTTTCGTTTTCGTTTCTAAAAACCTATCTCCATAAATAGTAATAGCTTCATATTCCAAATTAAAATTATCTTGAGTGCACGTTGTATCGCTTTGCAAAATAGCTAAAATCTTTGTATCTAAATCATTTAATCCTTTAAATTTCTGTTCTAAAAGAACTATCTGTGTCGCCAAGATATCTGTGTCCTCTACTTTGTTTTCCAAAATTTCACAAGCTTTATTTAATGATCTCGTAAAATTACTCCTTGTAGGAGTTCTTAACTTTTAAATACTTTCGACATCCATTTCTAATAATTTTTCAATTCTAATTCCGGGACAGTTCTAGAGACGGATACCATTTGGCGATTTCCCGCCAAATTTTTCTCGCCAAGCCCCGCGGACGCTGTAGTCTTCAGAATTGTATTTTTCAATATTACGACAATTTTCAAGAGATTTTTTTCTGAAGATTACAGCGTCCATGAGGCTATGGCAGGAGAAAAATTTGGCATGAAGTATACAAAAAGAACAAAAACAAGAATTAGAAATAATTAAAAATGGCTCAATTTAAACAATGTTAAATTTAAAAAAATGCACAAAAATAACAATACAATTTTTTTTTAATTTACCCGATTTAACGATGTGAATTTCGTCGGTATGGCGGCTACTACTCTTTTTCGATTTCTTTGTCAGGCGGGTACACTTTTATGATGGATACGAAAAACTGCCGAGTGATCGATTTATCCCCGGAGCGGTGACACCGCCTCCAAATGTATTCTGCTAAATAGCCGTCCATACCGTCTTTCACTTTTCTTGTTCCTTTTAAAGATCGTTTACATGCTCCCCAAGTCCCCTCGATTGAATTCGTGTGGGCACCTGTATCCGGGTCCTTGAATGTGAGACTATGATTAACTGTCAGGTGCACAAATGCCTCGGATGAAAGACAATCGTACGTCTTCCAGCAGTCAGACATTACTGTGGAACCCGGAAGAACCCATTCTTTCAGTACCTAAACCAAAGTTTCGCTTGTTCGATCCGGCACCACAGCCATAAAACATTTGTTCGAATCCCTTTCAACACCTCCAAAAACCCATGCACCCTCAACCCTCTTTCCCTTATTATATTTTCGTTTCCCAAATTTTGATTCATCAATCTCAACAATTTTACCCGGCCCCCCAAGTGTAACATTTTTATTCACAAGCATGCAAACACATACATCCCTACAAAAACTCATCCAGTCTGTCGTGTTTTGCCTGGCGATATCGGCCTCTTCCATTATAAATGAATGAGTACAACCCTTCACCCACTTGGCCGTCGCCAATAAAACCTTCGACAGATCCATCCGAGAATTTTCAAACCATGAATTAGCCCGAATACTTAATTTACAATAATGCCCTTCCCTTCTACAAACCCAATTAACCCCATCCCCCCGATCTTTTCTTTCCGTTAATACCATATCCTGCCCGCATTCACCACACTTCCGTCCATCAGCAATTAAACCCATTTTCATGCAGCATTCAACGCACGCTTTTGCTCCCAAACGTTCTAAATCGAAAAAAAACCCCTCAATTTAAGGGATTCCTCATTTGTCATATTTATACCAGCCATTTTACACAACAAGAAAAATCGAAGAAAGTAAGAAAAAAAAATACTTTACAAGACTTGGAGAGCAGAAAAAATCAGAATAAATCCAATCGTCAATTAACTGAAGAGAAAATCTTGAAATTCCCCACGAAAAGCTGCCACCACAAGAGAAATCGAAGAAAGTAAGAAAAAAATATGTTACAAGACTTGGGGAGCAGTAGAAATTAGAAATTCCCCGCGAAAAGCTGCACTTATGCCTAATTGGTTGATATTCAAAATCAATTCATACCTGATTAGTTGATAATTACATCACCGACATCACCACATTCTCTTCACAGGGTTGCCATACATTGGAGGCACAGATAGTTATATACAAAATATTTACACATATTTCATTTTACGTGCACTAATTCTTTACACAGCACAAAACCATCTTTGGTTCCATCATACACGTTTCATCCAAACTGAAACCTAAACTCCACTTACATCACTTACTCCGTGGGATCATGGGAAATTTTTTCCTGACGTCACCAGCCCGCATGCGCAAAGGGGTTACATTATTAGGGTTAGGTCAGGAATTCCAACAGCTGTGATGCGATAGGGACCATGGAACTTCGGGCGAAGCTTCAAACCACTGACGAATTGGGTCCTCTGTATGGCCTGGATATATTGGGTCGCTTTCTTCCTGTGCTTGTTGTAATCTTTTTTATTCTCTTCTTGAAGGCGCAAGATGTTCTGTCGTGCTTCTTCACGAATGCTCTCGCGGCTGTCGATAACCATTTGCTCATATTCTTCCTATAGGATATTAAGAATTTTCTGGTCATTTTTATGCCTCATTTGAACACCGATCATGAGTTCGAAAGGAGTAAATTTAGTACTCTGTGGAGCAGTAGAGTTAAATAAACGTTGTACTGCTTGAACATGAGTGTACCACTTCGTGGGATTATTGATGGAAAGTTTGGCAAGCAGGGGAATAAGAGTTCCATGAACTCTTTCCACGTGTCCATTTCCTCGAGGTATTCCTGTGGTAATTTGAATGTGATTTATATTTTGATTCGCGCAATTGTCTGTGAATTATTTGGAAGTGAAGGCGGAATATTTATCCGTGATGATACGCATGGGATTTCCGAGCACTGCTTCCTGTAATTGCAGTTTCGTAATTGCGTCATTTGCAGTGAAACCTTTAACAGGATATAAGCAAACAAACTTTGAGAATGCATCTATTACGCTGAGTATATGATTGTAATTTTTGTTGGTTGACACTAAGGGTCCAATAAAATCAACATGGTAAGTACTTAAAGGAAAATTTTCCTTCGGAATCGGATGTAAGAACCCTTCAGGCTTACCACGCTTTCGGTTGACTAGGATGAATTCGACACAGTTCTTTATAACCGATTCTATACTTTTTTGCATATTCGGGAAAAAATTGTCACGTTCGATAATGTTCTTAGTTTTCTGTACGGCGATGTGCCCTTTTAAATTGCGCGTTCTTAATTATTTCATGTTTTATTAGTTTAGGTATTACAAGCAATCGACGGTTGTCCTGACCTTTATACAAAATATTATTTTGTACCACGAAATCAACTTGGTTGTTATCTTTACATAGTTCTTTCAATGTTTTTATGTATTCATCTGACATCTGTGCAATTTGCACTCTTGCTGTTAAATCATCACAAAGTGCAGTCATGATTTTTGGGTATCTACTAAGTGAATCAATGTGACGCATTTGACTGGCCGAGCGATGTACCATCTCATAATCAAAGTCTTCGAGGAATAAAACCCGTCGCGCTATTTTACGGATTAATTCTTTTTTAGTAATAATCTGTTTGAACGCAGAGCAGTCAGCAACAATTTTAATTTTAGTTCCTAAAATGTAAGTATGAAATTTTGGTAATACTTTAATAACAGCTAAAACTTCTGGTTCATAGCTCGATAAATTTTCTTCCTGAGGTGTTGTTTCTTTACTCATATAACCTATCGGATATAAATTATCATCGTCGTCAGCTTGAAGAAGGATTCCACCGTAACCTAATTTGGAAGTATCTATATGGAGATCCAGTTTGGAACCTGGTTTGTACAAATGAAAAACTGAATCTTGCGATAAATGTTCTTTTAAGAGTCTCAAAAGCTTTTATTTGAGGTGGACTGATATCCTTTCTAAGTAAATCGCTTAGAGGTCTAGCTTTTAAAGCATAATCTTTAATGTACTTCCGAAAATATCCCGTTAAACCCCAAAAAACTTTGGATTTGTTTTACATTATGTGGTTGAGGAAAATTTAGTACTGCTGAAGTTTTTTCAGTTGGTGGCCTAATTTGTCCATTTTCGATGACTTGACTAAAAAAGTTAATTTTTTCTTTCAGAAACTGACATTTTTTTATATATTTAACTGTAGACTAAATTCAGAGGCTGTGTGTAAGACGCCTTCCAATTTTTGAATACCTTCAGAAATAATTGGGATGGGATGATAATATCATCCAAATAAACTATCAAAGTTCCGTCATATATTAATTTTTGAAAAATTACTTGCATGTAATGTTGAAACATAGCATGTGCATTCATAAGTTCGAAACAACACATTTTAAACTGAAATAATCCTTCATGGCTAATGAAAGCCGTGTACTTACTGCTGCCTGGAGTCAAATCAATATGAAAGTAAACATTTTTGAAATCTAATGTGGAGAAAAAATTTTGCCTGAGTGTAACTTATCAAAAATATCTTCTATGTTTGGAAGAGGAAATTTATCTTTGATTGTTTTTCGTTCAAAGAACAGAAATCAATACACAGTCTGCGTTCGAGATTTTTACGTTTCACTAAGACAATTGGAGAAGCATAATCAGAATAGCATTTTTCAATAATACCTCGGGCAAGCCATTCCTCGATTTGTTTTGTAATTTGTTGTTTTTCGATGGAGCACTAACCATTCAGAATTGACATCAGAAAAACTCTTTTCAAAAGAAGTATCACTTTTTAAATTAACGTCAACAAATTAAACTTATTCAAAGATATATCATCACTCTGTAAAAAAAAAAAAAAAATCAGAGTCAGCATTTTTAATCGAGCAAGTAGTAATACTTTTATTTTAATTTAGAATAGCAGATGAATTATTATCATTTTTTATACAACAAGCAGAATGCGAAGAAATATGTTTTGTTTCTTTTTTATTCACACGGATTAATTTATTCGATTCGTTTCCGGTATCTACAGAAGGAATTATGTAATGTTGGTATTCTTTTTCAATTGATGACTCACGCGGATTTATTTCCAGAAACGGATTCCGTTGTAGGATTTTAACTGGAAAAAGTATTTTTAAGATCTAAATAGCTATTAACTGATATAATACATTCAAAAGAAATATTTGTATCTGTAGCTGCTAGAGCTCTTTTCGCTTTTGATTTTTTTTATCAACATGACTTATATCTATTGCCACTAACGGAAGACCGACAATTGAACTGTTCGCTAATTTAATTTTTGTGCTACATCCTACATAATTCAATTTCTTTACATAATTAGGATTAATGATCATTAACACGCTTCCGCTATCAACCAAAGCTTTAAAAGGAACAATGATATCTACGTATTCCATCCAGCACAGCGATTATTAACTCTTATGGAATTTCATTTGATTTAAACATGGAGTTTACCGGATTTGAGTTATCGGATCTTCCCTGATTGTTTTGTTGTCTAGCATCAACATTTTGAAGGCAGAATTTTATTAAATGCGATGTAGAATTACATTTAAAACAAGTTTTTCTATCAGTGTCAGTTTCCTATCAGTTCAAAGTTATCATCGTGTACATGACCGTTATTTTGGCGATAATTATTGACGCGCGATTTTGAACAGTAGTCATGTGTGTCTCTGCTCTCTTTCCAAAACAAACTTATGTTTCTTGCGCGTTAGGAAATGTCTATTTCTTTTGCTAACGTCAGCGGTTTTAACCAGTCTGAGACTTGTTTGATCAAAATATGCTCGGATGTCTCCTTGTCAAGAGTGTTGGTTAATTTATCAGTTACAATTAGTTCATAGAGTCCCAAACGAAACTTCACTTGAAATGCAATCGGAATAGAATCTGTTACATGAATCGATTTTTTTCCCTAAACTTAACCTCTATTTTACAAAAAAATAATAAATAAATAAAAATAATCTAAACAGTGTTGAAAGGCCTTTTATGTTTTTAGATCAATTTTATTGTTTTTTTCTTATGTCAAGGAATCATTTTAAGAAGTTGAGATGCTCTCCCAAAAATGAGAAACTCATTCTGTTCTGAAAGCTTTTGGTTATTGCTCCATATTTCAAAAAATATTTGATGGCAAAGTATAAAATTGGGGACATTGATGTTGTAGGTATTGCTGTTTCGAATGGCATCAACATTTGAAAGAATTTCTAAACCTTTTTTTAACTGTGAATTGAAAATTTAATTAAAAATATAAAACATACGTTCATAATCTTAAATATATATAAATTTCATGTCTTTTATTGAGTATTATAATATCCAGTAGGAATTATTTTCAAAGTTTTATTATATCTTGAAATATGTTGAAAAAAAATGGAAACTCTTATTTAATATATGGAGTTCAAATTTTAACTCATCAACTGCTTACTCAAAACTGCTAAATGTTATATTGCAGCTATTTTAATCTGAAGAATTCAGATATGTATTCGAAATTTAGTATTTCATTATCATAAGCTCACATTATTAACTGAAACGATGTCAGAACTAAGATTTTAGACAAAAAAAAAGAGCCCCTATTGATTCTTATCAAATTATTAAAAATAAAGCACTGATAAAATATCAATAGATACACACACAAATTACAATATATTTGCAGAAAAAAACAAGTAATAAAAGGGAATTTTTTTGAAGAAGTGAGAAGAAAACGAATTTTTGTAAGTATGTTTAAAGCGCAAAGATATTTTCTTGAATTTTGACAGAAAAAAAAAAGATAAATAAATGAATAACGACATTTCTTGACATGTGGGCAATTAAATAATTCAAAGTTTCCTTTTGTGTTTCAGAAAAAACAATTAATTTTAGAAATTTTTGCATAATTTATGATTTAGACAATATTAATGTTCATAAGTGATTTTTACCTATATAACAAAAGATATCTGAAATATTCAAAGAAATTATAAACGCTGTATTGATTTTATCATAAAGATAAAAACATGTTTTAAAAAAAAACAAAATGAATTTCAAAATAATATGCATTTAATTGAATTTTTTGCAGAACTATAACTGAAGGATATTGATCTGTTTCAAGAAATGTCTACATTTAAATTATCCATGTTTATAATGATCAATATGACGCGTTTAGCTTACCTAACGCAAAAGATTTTTTAAACAATATTCTTGTAGTTATATTTCCTACTGCTGATCAGTTTTTTTTAACCCACCTCGTAGTTAATTCAATGCAATTCAAAATACACACAATATTCAGTTTTAGGACGATTCACAAAAAATGCCTTATTTTGTCGATTGTATATATTATGCATAATTTGCCGATAACTTGAAGGCATACCTTTTAAATTTAAAAGAAATTAATACTTTTTTATTAAGGATTTTAATTATTTTTTTTCTTTGCACCTTCCTTTTGACTCGGGAAACCTTTTACAATTCATTATCACTTAAAGAATTCTGTAAACAATATATAGACATAAACTTATAAGAAAATTACAATAATAAAGATGTTATTATATTAAATCCTTGTTGTTTCCTAATTTATTCAGATCCTAATCCTTGATCCTAATTTATTCAGAATTACTACTGAATAAAATAAAATTGCCTGAATCTCGAGATCAATGGATTTTTTAAAAATAATTATATAAAATCATAAATTATTACTGAGCATTTGAAGCTTCCGATAAAGTGTCTTAAAACTGATTCATCCTTTAATCTATAAAACAATATATTTAGAATCAAAGAGAGAGAGGGGAATCTTTAATAGAATACAAAAATTTAACTTAAAGAGTCAGTATAACAGTATATAACTTAAAGAGTCTATAATTATAATTATAACAGT
>JAPMOR010043956.1:424709-452501 GCA_026543865.1 Argiope aurantia
TATAACAGTATATAACTTAAAGAGTCTATAATTATAATTATAACAGTATATAACTTAAAGAGTCAGTTAAATAACTCATTGTAAGAAATTATTTTGAAAGACTTTATAACTATAGTAAGTATTATAATGTGTACTGCAAGACGCTTGTTTTGTTTTTGTTCTAAATTAAACAAATGAACTTCTTTCTACCACTAAACCCATGTCAGTTTTCTGAGTATTTCATTTCTGCAATCCTTAACATTGTTTGTTCACATCACAAAGAATTAGTGCACCAATGAAAGCATCAAATATTTCAGAACATTTATTTACAAAATACTGAATGGCATGGCACTGTTTTATTTAGGGTATCCTGCGAATAAAGAACATGCTTATATCTATATGAAATTTGAGTATATAAAATATTCATCAAAAACTATAAGTCACTTATTTTATTTTACTTGAAGTACAGAAATAAAATTACATTAGCAATCTGCTGTTTAAAAGCTCATGATTCGGAACAAATAATGAACTAGAAAAGCAGTTCAGTTCTTAAGAATAATAATTATTATTTAGAGCTATTTAGAAAGTATGTTATATACAGAATCATTATCTTTAGAATGAGATATAATGATCAAGATTTGGCTTAGTAAAAGTTCTGAATATTTTTCTTCAAAGGCAAGAAGTATATCGCTTTTACATTCTGCAGGAAAGCACTGTTTTTCACATTTCCATTACTTCCAAGTCCTTGATCCTTTATAAACTTTCACCGTCACAGGGTTTAAGATTTTCTTCTGAAGAAGCAGCCGGCATCATTTACTTTAATAGGTAAAGAAATCGTCCCAGATAATGTAGCATTCAAGAACTTTCATAAATGCTAAAATTACATGAAGGAAAAATTAACTCACATTAAAAGCAACAAGTTTCATTGTAAAATTTTGAAAAATTGGCACATTTGATATCTTTAAATAAATTCCTTTTTATAGCATTCTGAGCCCTCTCGAGTCTTCCTCACAACACTGGAGGAAAGGCACCAAATTTGATCATTCGTGGCATCGAAATCTCTTCCCTCAAAAAAAAAAAAAAATCCGCGGGAGTTTAAATAATTGGAAGCCTTTAATTTAATTATTTTACACTTCTAATTCTGATGTTAGCTATGATTTTTCGGTCTTTGCTCGGGTCACGGTGGTCTGGTGGTAAAGTCATGACTTCAGAACCGGAGGGTTTCAGGTTCTTCGAGAGCCGATTTCAATAAAGAACCGTCGTGTGAGCGGGTATAGCGCACATTAAATCCGGCGGGGTCAAGCGTCCTATCGCTTTTATGGTATCGAAGTTTGGAGAAGGAGGTGTCATTCTCGGCATCCGACCGAAGTTCAAAATTACGAGATCTTTCCCAAAATAGCCTTAATGTAGCTTTAAAATGGGACGTTAATATAACTAAACTGAACTCTACCATTTCTGAAAGGAAATTCTACTTTAACTATAGCTTCTGCCCGGGATTCCACTCACGAGATTAAAAATATATGTATAATGCTTTCTACAACTATCTAGCTGTGTAGGGAATCATTTTCTCTTGATATGACATGTGTCTGTTTGTAAAAATTCCATACAGTTTTGCAAAATAAGGGTTAAGTTACGATGAAGTATTTTTTACCATTTATATGATACTTTTCATCTTAAAATTGATACCTTTGTTCATTTCAATCCAAAAGTGATGCATAATCTTCAAGAAAATAAATGGAATATCTCAGCTTTTTATCATGTAGAATTGGAAATGACTCGAGGGGATAGACCAACAAACTAATCATTCGAGTTTATTAACATTATTAATAAATTGCTCACTCGAAATTTTTCCATTGCTGAAAAAAGCTTTCTCAATAATTCGAGTCAATATATCTTTATATACTTAGACATAAATCATTACAAATTTTCTTCCAAAATTCTTGAGATAGAATTAATTTCGTTGCTAAAAATTCCGCGTGAAAAATATCAACTAATTAGAACCTGAAATAAAGTAAATCTCTAGAAGTTGATCAGAAAAAAAAACCCTCTTTTTCTTTATTTTTTTTTCATTGACATTTTGAAAAATTAGCTTAATATTTCTCATATTGAATTTAATAAGAGCAGTCTGTTCCAAATTCTAAATATTTTTTTTTGGAAAATTTGCCCATTTCATTATTTTTTTAAATATTTTATTACCCAGTCTCTATTATTGATTATTCCCTAAAAATCTAGAAATTTTTATTGTAAGTGAAATGAATGGATTCTAGGGATTGCAATATCGGACCAAAAGTTCAATACCGGTATTCGGTATTTTTTAGATCTTAATACCGGGACACCGGTTTTAATACAGGTAGTAGAAATTTTAGAAAAAGAAGAAAACGCAGGTGTTTCTTTGTTTTATTTGCCAGTTTTATTAGAGAGTTTAAATATCACAAAAAATAATGTGTAACTTATAAATTATAACAGTATATAAAGAGTCACAAAAAAGGAAAGGAACATCTTATTTATTTAACCCTTTAATGGGCCATTTTTTTCTAGTCATATTATGTAAAAATATTTTTTGGCTTGAAATTAGAATAAGAAAAGGAGTTCATTTAGCTTATTAGATAAATTTAATTTGATTAATTAATTAATTTGGTTAATTAATAATTAAGTAACAAATCAAGACATATCATTTTGTCTGAGATAAAGAACTGAAGCATCTAAGTTTCTGACTTACTAAAAAAATTTGTCAGAACTTATGCCAACCTACATAATTTCATACAAAGATTGATAAATTTGGCGGGAAGCATACTTTCCACGGCCCTAGAAAGGGTTAAATCACAAAAAAGTGTAAATATCACTATTTAGTCTGTGGTACTATTACAAATTTTTGAAATGTGATCTTAAGAAACATATTACATCAATTGTACTGCCATTAAGCCTGGAACGTAATTTTGTGCAAAAATTGCCAGCTGTCGAAAACGCTCTTTCGGCATCTACGCTAGTTGGTGGTTCTGTTAGCAATGCGCGATATACTTTTTTCAAGTATTTACCTCTAAATCCCTCATCTTCAAATAAATCGATTTCTCGTCGGATGGTTTTGGATATAGCTGAATTTCTGTATTGTATTTTGGTTTGTTGAAATTTTTTTGTTTATCGCTAATTCTAATTTTTGTTCAAGAGACAATTCCTTTTCACTATCGACATTAGTGGCATCATAATCTTCGATAACTGTTCCGAATTCTTCTGAATGTAGATAGGTTTGTGGCTAAAAAATTTTAAGAAAATTTACTATAAACTTGATCAGATTTGAATTGGTTAGTCTTTTTTCTTCTTTTTCATTTTCATTTTTAAAATCTTTATAATTATGTACATACCGTAAGACATTTTCTATATAAGTATGTCTTTCTTCTGTGCGATTTTTCAATGTAATATATAATTCTTCAGATAGTGCTGTTCTTTCAGTGACTGCAACATGAAATTTATTGTTGCATTAGCTGTTAATAAATTAGAATCTCTCCGAAATAATGCCTCAACAGCCAGTTTTATTGGAAGTAGAGCTGATACAGTTCTGGATATTAAGTCGAATTCACTATCTGAAAAATTAATTTGCAGGTTTAAGTTGATAATTGCTTTTTGGATTGGATTTCTCAGTTTCAAAAATCGTTCCATCATTAGGAGTAAACTGTTCCAATGTGTTTTAGAATCTAATATTAACATATATTCTGTTTTATTTTCAGTTAATATATATTTTTGTAATATGGCATTTTTTGTAAGGGAACATTTAAATATATTAACAATTTTTCGAACTTTATAAATTATAGGAAGGAATTCTTGATGGGTTAATATTTCATCCCATTGGCGATATCTTCTTCAACAATTATATTGTCATTATCTGTTATCGTTTCTAGGTGAATAGCTTTAGTTGATAAACATACAAAAATCGCTACATAAACCTTTGAATATATTCCCTTTCTTTGGTTTTTAAACTTTATTTGAAAAGGTCAATAAAAACCTACCCCAGAATTTAAAAATGGAGGACTTGGGGTTACTCTCTCTGAAGGTAAATTTCCCATTAACTGGTCTAACACCCTAGGCCTTTGCCTAAAACATCTAATGCAATCATGGACAATTTTTCTTGCAATACCTTTACCATTTAAGGGCCAGTACTGTAACCTAATTTGATGTAACAAACCTTGTGTACCAATATGTAGACATTTTTTAAGTAATACTCAAAAAGTAACTTGGTGAATGTAGACTTACTGGGTAAAATTATTTGATGTTTAGATTCAAATGGCAAGTCAGAATTTTTAAGTCTACCGCCAACTCTAAGTAATCCTTTTTCATCTAAGAATGGATCTAAAGATTTTAACTTACTTGTTTTTGAAATATTTTAACCTTTATTTAGTGTATCTATTTCTGATTTAAATTCACTCAACTGTGCTACACTAGCTAAATATTCAGTACTACTTTGCAGCTCCTCAGTAGTTAAATATTTACTTATCTTATTACGAGACTCCTTAGCTTTAGTGTTGTTAATAAAGCCTGACTAGCTATAACGCCATCACTATTTTCTTCTATTACATCCATTTTTAATCGACGATAACATTGGTCAAAAGTGAGCCGGAGAAAATACCATGGATAAAAAAGTTGAAAAAAGCGATGACCAAGAAGCGGTTTCAGAAAAGAAACTAAATAAACTGAAAGGCTCGGTAAAAACTACTTTGAAAAGAATCGAAAGTTTTAGTGCCGAAAAGTCAGCTTTCAAGGATATTAACACAATGGGATTGGAAGTGAAATTAAGGAAACTTGGACAATTGCAAGCACAGTTGGACAAGATATCGGAACAATATTGTGGTATTGAAACGTCGGAAGATATAGAAACCATCCTAGAAGATATTGATCAAATAAATATACGGATTGAAGAAACAGAGGTAGGTCTGAAATTGTTATTAAATTCAATTAAAGATGAATTGAAAATAAAACCTGTTTCAAAGGATAATGCAGTAACTAAAATCCGACCCGGAAATTGTGTTACTAGAATTTTCTGGAAAAGTAGCTGATTTTGCAAATTTTAAAAATTTATTTGTTAATTTAATTAGCAACAATGAGCAATTAAATGATTCTCAAAAGCTGTATTATCTCCGTGCAAGCTTAAGAGGAGAAGCTAAATTATTAGAATCGTCTAGTGATAATTTTCACTCACTCTTTAAAGCATTATCAGATCGTTATGAAAATCAACGTAAATTGATAGACTCTCATATACTAGAAATAATAAATTTTGAGAAAATTCGTAGCGAATCTACTAATGAACTGTGCTCTTTAATGGACTGCGTTAATAAAAACATCAGAGCGTTAAAGGTTCTTAAATTCGAACAAAATAAGCTATCTGATTTAATGCTAGTAAACATCATTCTATAGAAAGTAGACAGAGACAAGGAAGTAATTCGAGCTTTCTCTAAATACGGCAGAAATTCCTAACGTCATCCGGGGATCTCAAAATCAAAATATTCTTGCAACATTCCAAGTTGCGGTAAAAGGCATAACTCGCTCATACATGATGAGTCAGCTGAAAATCACGCTACCACTTCAGATTCAAGGGCCCGGGCGAGCGAAAGCCAAACAGATGCAGAAACGAAACCGAAACTAAACGTACTAACCGAAGTATCTGCTTTGACATTGAATCCGAGAGAGACTAAACAGGCGATAGAAGGGAATAAATCAGTTATATTAAACATTTTTCTTATATATGTGAAAACTGCAGATGGTCGCAGAGTTCAATTACGAGGGCTCTTACACAACGCTTCGACTTTATGTACGTATTCTTAGAGAAGATGTACTAGCTAGAAAATTGGGAATCAAATTAAAATCAATAAAACAAGGTGTAACTTGTATAAATGGAATTACGCAGTTTATTAAACATGCTGCTAACATTGAAGTATCAAATCGAGATTATTCATTTTCACACATGGTGAAATGTTCTATTCTTTCTAAAATAAGCGATGAGATTCCTGTATCGAAATTCAATATATCTGCATTAAATATTCCCTGTTCAATTGAACTAGCTGATTTCAATTTCCACACACCAGGTCAAATTGATATACTATTAGGAAGTGAGCTATTTTTTGAGATTTTAAAACCTGAACAACTTCGTCTGCAAAATGGAAAACGGGAAGATTTATAGTTCAGTTACCCATAAAGGAAAATGCCGAATAATTATTAGGAAATTCCAAAGAAAATGCAATCAAGCGCCTAAATGGTATCTGGAATAAATTAAACAAAAATAATACTATGGAAACCTTATATAAGGAATTTATGCGAGAATATGAGAACACATGGAGGAGATTAAAATTGAAGGTGATAGCAATGTGAACTATTACATTCCCCACCATGCGATATATAAACCTGAGAAAGCATCAACTCCCTTAAGAGTGGTTTTTGATGCTAGTGCAAAAACAACAAGTGGATATTCTCTCAATTCCATTCTACTAAATGGAGGTATTATTCAGCAAGATCTTTTTTCCATAGTAAGTAGATTCAGATATGCATTTAGTGCAGATATTAAAAAAATGTACAGACAAATACTTATCGATCCCACTCAAAGAGACTTGCAGCGTATTGTCTGGAAATCAAGTACTGATGCTCCAGTGAAGATTTACAAACTGTCTACGGTAACCTATGGAACAGTTTCTGCACCATTTTTGGCTACCAGGACTTTAAAAGCTTTAGCAGATGAGGAAAAAAAAAGGGACTTTCCTAAGGCTGCAGATGTGATTTGTTCTGATTTCTACATGGATGACATTCTGTCAGGGGATGCAACGCTAGAAGATACTAAAAATCTTCAAACCCAGATTTCTGAACTCCTCAGAAGAGCTGGATTTGAGCTTCACAAATGGGTCGCTAATAACTCTAATTTACTACAAAACCTGTCTACCACATCCTATTCATTTGCGAAAGAACAAGGTGTTAGTTCTGTAAAAACAGAGAAAATTTTAAAAATTTCTAGTAAATACCGAAAAAACTGTATTTAAACTTGTGAATACCGGTATTCCAAAATTGTAGAAATGGCTCAAAATACCGGTATTCGGTATCCCGGTATACCGTATTGCAATCCCTAATCGATTCCATTGTGTTTAAAAGAGGTTTGTTGATAAGAATTATATTACCGTTATGACATTTTAAGCCAAATAATTTATCTATCTCTATTTAAAACGATTTTATTTTCTAACGGAAGCGATAATTAAATGGGGAAACTGTTTAAACTGAATAATTTATTTTATCTAGAGTTTGGCAATATTTTAATCAGATATATAGAATAAGTTTTAAGTATTTAAAGACTTTTTATAAACAAATTATAATAGCATTCTAAATTATAAAAATAAATTCTAGTTTCCACGATAAACCTCAATTGACGTTGTTAGGGTGAAGGAATTACATGCAGTGAAATTTAATCATGGTTTAATAAATTTGGGAATAAACATTTTAGTTTTACTGCTTTATGACACAATTTCATGATTCATGAAAAACGACCCATCTCGTCCATGTAATTAATTCTACAGTAAATCAAGTAGAGGCTCGTGAATGAAAGAACAAAAAGAGGAATAGATATTAACAGCAGAGATGAATCTGGTGGAGCATTTCCATTACATGACATGCTGAGGAACATGATGAAATATTAAAGGTCAACATGAGCCAGGAGATTGATAGGATAATTCTTGGAAATTGAAGCTTGGAGCATTTGTTCCAAGCGTCAGTTTCGACCAAGTTCTTGGGAAAAAGGATATTGCTAAATATTTTGTTGATAAACTCGCTCAATTGTATGGAGAAAGAGAAGGGCGGTTGAAGTATCATGTTTTAGAACGAATAACAGAAAAAAAAATTACCACCCAAACTTGCATGATGAAGTTTTACTGACTGTACAAAATATTGTGCACATAATTAACCTCCTTACAAAGAAAATTACTCGAAATTTATTTTTTTAACTAAAGAAAAAAAATTAGACTTAGGGGTTTATGAATTCCATTCCAGTATGCATATTTTTGCGTTTCGAATACTTTGGGATAGTTTTGCGTATCTTTCTTAACAATAAAAAGTTAATACAAATGTGTAAGTTATGATAATACTATGTGTTTTTATTGCTTAAAAAATCATTTTTTAAATTTTTTTTCTCATTTAGCCATTGACAAAGTTGTCCTTTTCTAAGGTGACCTTGCTAAGGCTGTTTTTATATTATTATTATTATTTATATATAATTGTTTATTTAAATCCTCATATTTTTTTAAAATGTAAAATTGAAAATTAATGGTTTATGATAATTCTAAATATTTTTATACTACTAGTTTGCAAAACATTTGAAAGAGAAAAAAATGTGTCAACGTTGTGCCAGTTTACGTTATATCAGAGATTGAGTGAAAAATAATTGCAAAATACCATCTTTATAAACAAGAATCATCTCAAGTAACATTAAAGTGTATAAATTGCGTATTTAATATTTATTGATGATGTCGTGTCCGCGTTACCACAGAAAGGGGGTGCAGTAGCTTCTGAAGGTAAAGACCCCTGAGCACCCGAGGGCAGAAGTCGGACTTCTAGCTCATATGAAGATGTAACTCACATATTCGCTTGCACAACCCCTTTTTACAGGGGGGCACATTCACACATCTCACAGATAAAGATCAACCATGCCCGAACCGGGATTCGAACCCGGAACGCCCAGATCAAGGGGAAGATGCGCTACCCCTATGCCATGACGCCGGCATTTACTATTTCTTAAAATACAAGTATGCTACATATTTAAATTAAATATACCAATTTAAATAAAAACATTGCTTCGTCTTAAGATTAAAAAAAGGATTAGTAAGCAAGATGTGCCGTTTTAATTTAATTCATAAAACCAGACCAGTACTTTTAAAAAAAACGATAAAATATATATGATTTATATACTGTAACACTAGGTATAAAATAATGAAAATTGCTTTCGAAACTAATAATTATATTGAAATTACCACAGCGTTTAAACTTCAGACTAATGGTTTTGGGTTCCATGTGGGAAGACGTGATAGGATTGATTCCATATGACGCCAGAGTCCTTCTGTTGGACATGCGCTGAAATAAAAACTCACTTCAGTAGATGAAAGCTATTAAAAGAAAGCGTCTTCAATGCATTACATTCCCTTAATCACTTCTTAATGCACAAAAAATTAAAATCGCGAACAAGAAGGACTGTATTTGCTGAAGATTCTATCAAAATTAAAATTAAATGTCTATAAAAAAATCTTTTATTACAATATTTAAACGTGTAAAATGAATAACATTTATTTGAGTTAGTTTAAATATTAAAAGTTAATGCATAAAGTAATGTTGGAAACAAAAACACCTTTTAAATAATTATCCTATATTAAACATATGTAAAAAAAAAAAAAAACTTTCTATAGCGTTAAGTTTCCTTAATAATGTATGACAACAAAACAATCCATTTTAGGACTGCATAAGGAAATCTTTGATTAATACTTTTTTAAAAAAATTGGACAATACAAATGGAATTCAGGGGGTATTGTTCTCAAGACCGCAATTTGCGAAAGCGGAACTATTTCGAATTTCTTTCCAAGTAATTCAACGAATTTTTGTTTTTATTAATACTAACTGCATGCTATTCTAGCTAAGCTCTAAAGCGTTTTTGAGTTGCAAATATTCCGGAATGTCCACTGAAAATGTGATTAGTACATGAGCTTTAAATTAAAATATCGAGGAGAATTTCAAAGATGATATTTTATTGAATCATCGCTCAACCACTTACCCTGCTATCTTTGTAGAGACGTTGACAGTCTGGCAAAATCATTTTCGAATTGTCAGAACTTCTGGCGACTTCTGCTATCTTTTCTTTCACTTCGAGAATGGTATCGTTTTCCGAAAATGTCATGCAGATGATTTTGTAATCACAAATAATTTCGAGGAAAACTTCACCTTCCTGAAACTGAAGGAAGCATTACACTCTTCTTCTATATATGAATGGTTAATTCAGTTTCATTTAGCTTGATTAGTATTGCATTCTGAAATTATATGAACACGTCATTTGGAATCGTGGTCAGATTAGATTCCTCTCTGAACTGTTACTCTACACCAAGTAGAACTGTGACGTTAAAAGTTTATACGATGCACAGATTGACACACATTTCAAATGCACTTGATTGTCTTAAGATTACTTCGGCGTGCGGGCTGCATATGCATGTATTTTTTTTTATAATAATAAAACTTAATTTAAGAATATTTCAAAGCATTAAAAATGAATAGCAAAATTAACATTAAAAATATTACACACAATAAATAAAAAACTTCAAGATAATACGTGTCACTTACCTTTTCATCAACAAATCGGTAAAGAGTCTTGACTGTCATCTTTTAAACTATCCTAAGAATAAAAGAAATAACTCAAATTAATTTATTTAAATGAAAGATTCATTTGAAAATCTCATCATTTTATAAAGTGAGTAGAAAAAAATTGTTATGTACCAGTAAAGGAAACAAAACTCAATTGGTTCAAAAAATAAAATTATTAAATAAATCGAGTTTAATTTATTTCGCTTTAAACGTTTATAATTAAGGGTTCTTTTCCGAAAGTAATAATATATTTCTTTACCTGTTGCAAAATTTTATAAAATAATTTATGTGCACATTATCAGAATCAGCAAAAGAAATTTTATGGATGCAATTCATTTTTCAAACCATAATCAGAGCTTAGTATTTTAATGCGCATGCGTGAAAATGTTAAAAAAAAACATCCAAAATTGTTGATTTCTTTATTGTTGAAATGACTATTTAAATTTAAATATCTATAGAAGTCAAGGGCAAAATACAGTACTCATTGAAAAATTTCAGTAATTTCGTTGAATGCTAACTGTAGGCTTATCAGTTGCGTTTTGTACTGTAGCTTTAAAAATTGCATCGAAAATAATTAATTCTGTAATTATTCCTGAGAGTTTTTTTTTCCAAATTTAAAAATACATGCTGAGATAAAAGATGTTTGCACCATATTTCATAAACTTTGAAATAGAATTTTATACTCAATTGGATAGATGATTTTGGTGTTTTTTAATTTAACCGGTTTTTATATGTTTTCAAATCATTAAAATAAATAAGGACGAAAATGAAGACATTTGCTTTTTCCAGCTAATCAAGGCATTAATACTACCCAAGCTACACATGTTATTTCTGCCGTTTTACGGAGAAGGAACAATATTTCAGAAAACCACCTGCTTCAGTTTCTGCTCTTCGCAAAAAACAGCAATTGAATAAAATTCTTTATTTAATTTTCAGATGAGTTTTTTATAAAAAATTTAAAATAGATTTTTGAATTACTTTTGATATTGTCGTATTTGAAAAAATCTGCGTAACAACAATTAAAAATAAAAAATATTTCTTTTATCTGACCATTCCATATCATAAAGGCAAAACTCGAAACATTATTATCTTCTGTAAACTTCAAAAAAAAAAATCTAAAATTGAAGTTTAACAATTGGAAGCTCCGTCAGTCATTTAATTAATTGTTTATTTCAACAGGAATTAATGTTTTAAATGGTGAAACTTAAATAAATTTATTAATTAGGTTAAGTCACAAGAGTTGAAAATAAATTTCGCAAACATAAAACTCTTCAGTATTCGAAACTTTGAAAAGGAATTTTGCAAAGAAATAAGCAAAGCGAGTTTACATACTGAAGATGGCAGGAAAGCTGTCTAATGTAGAATGATTGACCTTACCTCAAAACAATCCTGGAAGGGAACTTGAAGGTTTCACTGGACGGTTGATACAGCTAAAAATAAGATATCTGTCTAATATCATCCTTATAACCATCGCAAAATGTCATCAGAAACTGGTTTATCAACTGTTCTCAAAAGGTTTCACATTTCTCAGCCTTTGGGCTTGCCTTCGATTCGAGGAAAAACGAGGAGCTATATGGAACTAATATTCTATGTGGATGGAAGAAGGGTGATAGAAGAAATAGCATATAGTAAATACGCTTTATATTTAATGAAATTTAAAAAAAAATGTTTCTCTCATTATTGCATCAATTTTTTTACCCCTCATCTAGAATGGTTTCATCTTTTATTTTCATTCAGTTTTACAAAATTCATCCCCTTGATTACAAATGCAGATAAAAATAAATGAATAATTGTTATAAACTAGTTTTCTTGCCATAATTTTTATGTACTAAATGATATGATAAATTCAATCACTGCATACCTTTAATATTAATTTCTTATCCATACCATTTAAATTCAAAAATGATGGATTTGTATTTGAATCACAATTCAAATTTCTTCTAGTAACTCTTCAGTCAAGAAGTTTTCACTTTTCCTCTATCTCAATAAAAGGCTCAATGAGGATAGGTGACTAGTATTCTCTTTGCGAAAGTATTGAAGCTCCTTGCAGAATTTTTCGATTTTGAACATTTGCCTATGATCCCTACTGTTTGATGACCACTTTGAACTATTTAAAAAAATTCTATATATTTAAAACTATTCTTTCATCTATAATAATAATAATAATAACAGAAAACTTTAAATAACTTCTTATTGGATTGAAACGATTGCAACTTCTTTAATATGATCACTTCATCTCCAATTAATTTGTGTTTTGAGTATCTGTTCATAGCAGCGTAGTCAAAGGGTTAAAAAGGCAAAAATGTATCGTTTATCATATTCAATGTTGAAATTTTTCATAAAATATAAGAATATATTTAATAGTGTTACATCTTCATACTAATTATTACCTTCGCTATTAGCACCAGTGTTTCTCAACTTTTAATATCAAGAAATATTTTTTTAAAAAAATTACTGTACTTCTGACTGTTACTTAAAATTCTATACTGTTAAGTAACCAATTAAATAGGATTAAATCAATTAAACACAAATTACATATTCAGTCACCAACGAATAAAAATATCTTCTAAAATTTTGTTATAAAATGCAAAAATTTGTAAGCAAAATTGAACCATATAAAGAAAGTAAAACCCGAAAGTATTCCTTTTCAAGCTTATAATGATTAAAAATTTAAATATAATAAGTAAAATGCTTTTACCCTGAGATAAAACAAATTGCAAACATTAAATTGTTGAATCTTTTCAAAGAAAATCTAATTAGATATCTTATAAATTGCTTTAGAACAACTTGAAAATTTATATTTTTACTAGCCGCCTTTGCCGACCAGCCGGTTCGCCAATCTTAATGCTCGTTAAAATTTTAATAATTAAATATTTTATATAATTCCTACTTTAATAGCATCTTCATTAAAATATTTTAAAACTTCAAATTTCAATTCACTCCTAATATTATAAAGGCCTTCAGTCATAACGTAATCTGTATCTCTCTAATTATCTGTTAGCTCCCGTAGAATTTATGCTTTAAATTAAAGTGGAAATGATTAATCTGCAATTAATCTAATAATATTTTTTACTGAAACAAAGCATTTCTTTTTGTAATATGATTACTGAAAACAGAGTCACTGAGCATTTAAACCTTATGGGCACTAGAGAATATCTTTCTTAATTTATGTAATATCTCAAGAATTTGTCAACAAAAATTTTTCAGATTCATCATGAGCAGGTCTATTAATTAACAAAGTTTAATTTTAAATGCATCAAACACTAAGAAAATAAACAGAATCGTTTAAAATAATCGGTCGAAAACAGGTAAAAAAATTACTTAAAAAACGATGAACTTAAACTAACATAAATACAATTTAATTACAAAAGCATACAGCTAACCTAAAAATAATTTACATCTAGTCCGCTTCCTTTGAAAATAGATGTAAACAATCAGAACACAATGCGCATGCTTGAATTTTCAACTCCAGTTACGGTAACGCAAATGAGTGAATTTTTCTACGCCAGTTAGAGTAACGCTATGCAGATTAGAAATTTTTAATTTACTTTATTCTGTTTTATTTTAATTCAAAAGTACTTCAGAATGAATCTGAAAGATCGATTAATTAACAACGTTTAATTTTAAATGCATCAAACATTAAGAAAATAAACACAATCGTTTGAAATAATCGGCCGAAAAATGTTACGCCTAAGCCACATTAGCGTGGGAAAAAAAATGCTGAAGCCTTACTCATTTGGCAGCGGGAAAATAAAGATTTTTTGGCGGGAAAGTTAGTTTTTAATTAATAATTAAAATTCTAATTAAAATTTCAAAAAAAGGGACCCCAGGTGCACATTCCCGACCTCCAAGGTATACACGTACCAAATTTGGTAGCTGTAGGTCAAAGGGTCTTTTCTGTAGAGTGCCAACACACACATACACACATTGAGCTTTATATAAGTATAGATATATATACATGGAAATGCTGTCTGTGTAATAAAAATGAAAAGCATAAGGCAGAATCGTTTTGACAAGTACTAGATTAAATATCAGACTGGATCTAGAAGGATGCTCCTTTGAAATTTTAAAGTATAATTTAAATAACTATTTGACTGTTTATTTAAAACAACTATGTGGCGATTTGATTGGCAATTTTCCCATTTTTATGACAAACTACAGGGTGACCATAAAATAAACTTTCCCTGTTTGGCGGCATCTGCAACTAAAACGAATGAACGAAATCAAACCACATTTCCTATGCAGACTATGGAGGGCATGGAAAGATAAAATCCGCAGAAAAATAATTAGTCCTAACATTTGCCGATAGGAGAAATATTCTCGCTACTGTCACATATGAAAGGGAAAATTTGCATATCGGGATGGATTTTGTAAAATTCCTAGTGCGTGGGTGACTGCAGCGTTATGCATTCCGTGTAAAAAGGGAAGAACAAATGACCTGTTAACAGTTCGTTCTTGATTATTGATGTGTTCTTAACTGTTGTTCGTGATTGATTGTTGATGTGTTCTTAACATGGGCCCTACCTTACTTCAGAGTGCTTTACTGGTTAAACTGTTTTACACTAGACAGTGTAATGCCGTGGCTGCTCTTAAGCAAACCTGCATGTCTCATGCGCAGAACATAAGACGGGCTGTTATAAACATCGGAACTGACAGTTTACACGCAGCATTGGAGAACGTCATTTAGTATATTGTACACAGGGAAGGTCAGCATATTGAAAATGTTGCACAGCTTCCAGGGAAGCCTAATATGGATGAATAAAACATTATTTTCTGTGAGTTTCATGAATTCATTCCTAACTGTACTCCCACAGCGCCAGTATTTTCCGTAGTCGCAACTTTTGGTATTATTTTTTTTTCCTGCAGAACTTATTATCCCAGGCTTTTCACCGTCTGTATATGAAATTTGGTTTCATTTCGTTCATTCGTTTTAGCTGCAGATGCCCCAAATAGGGAAAGTTATTTTATGGTCACTCTGTATAATCTCGTTCGTTCAAAACTTATGCGTCTAAGTCAAAGCCATGTTTTCAAGCCCTTTTGAAATCAGTTCTATATAATTAAAAGAACATTTCAGAGCATGAAACAAATCGCAAGCTAGACTTTCAAGAAAAGTGGTATGTGTATTAAATAAAGCTCGTCTCTTTTCGTATGTTTGAATATTGTTAGTATGATATGCGATCCCTCTCAACTGCATGCATGAGAGCGGAATTCTAAATCTATACTCTAAAGAGATCTATACTCTAAATCTATACACATAATTTTTCAGTTTTTTCCTTCGCATCATTGATTGTTATCATACCTTTTCATACCCTTTTCGTGAAGCACATCAAAAACGAAGCTCGTTTTCTTTGGTGGAAATTTCGTCCAGGAAGGTTTCCATTATTAACTGTATAGCATCCAAACATGAAGCATCTTTTGCATTCTGATGGATTTAAATGGCTTAAAACTATTTTCGGTAAGATTTAGTTCTTTAATGATGCGAAGATTGCTTCTTATTGTTTCTGTCTACTTACGCATAGATTTCATTAAATTTTTCATGTTTTGGTGAATAGAGACAGGTGCATTTTTGGTATCGAAATTTCCCCCCTCAGAATATTTTAGAGAACTTTGTATTAACCAAAATAAAATTAAAGTCATTGATATAAAAAGCAAAATTTTTTAATAGGTTATGCCCTTTTTGTTATAAAATTTCCTCATTTTTAAAGCAACAATATAATTTATATTATGAACTTAATTTTTAAGAATGCATTTTGTATTCTAACCTTATTTGTAAGTATTTGGTATATTTCTAACCTTAATACAATTCAATGTAACCTTTTGCAAACTGAAATTCAGCTCATACAATATCAATATCTTTCTGATTCTTAACGGCATTCAACTGGAATTTTTATATAAGCTTCATTAATTTTTTTTTGTTTTTGAAAGAAAGAATAATTTTTTTATGCTTCGTACGTGCAAACTTAAAAATTACTTTCTACAAATACTCATTATTTCCTCAATTTTTCAAATGCTTCGAATTTTAATATAATGTTTCGTTGTCATATGACATATTGCCAAGTATTCATTGTTTAGTATAATTTGATCGAAAAACCTCCATGATAGAAACAAAAGGCACGAGAAAAAATGTGCGTTTCTTGAAAATCATTTATATTTTTCAAAATATTCGTGTTATTTTAACGAAAAACATGCAAGCATTTCTTACAGCAAACAAAATTATTGATGAAAATTGCAAATCATTATTAGTTTTCTATTAAATGGTCTGAGTCCGAAACATTTTCTTCTTCATCACATTCAGGTCGATCCCTTAAATGTTTTTGTGACCGAATCTTCGCTGTAAAATATGAGACCCCAATTTCTTTCATTCCACGATTCTCTTCCTATTCTGAACCATTGTATCCATATTTGTTCCAAATTTTCTGCTTCTTACGAATGAATGCTTAACCTTTGGACACGAGCGGGTATAATGTTTCAGAATAGTGTGAATTCTTGAGAGAAATGAACATAAAACAAAACGATATCCTCGTATATCTTATGCTTTAAAAGTTACGAAAGTTTTTGTAGGACAAAGCACAACAAAAACAACTCTGATAACCATAGTATATCAGTCTGATAACAATTGTACTTTCATAATAATATGATCTCAATGCAACTATTAGCATCACAGTTTCCCATTTAGCGACTGAAATAGATTAGTGGCAATCAGTTACTGGTTAAACTAGTTTCCAGGTAGGTAGATTCCATTAACGAATTGGTTAATTGTGTCTTTTTCTTTTTCCTCTTTCTAAAGCATACATTTTTTCTACTGAGATATGCCTTATGACGTCAGCTTCGAAGGTCTATAATGGACTCTTGAGATGATCTTCTACAGAAAATCTTATAAGCTCATTAAATCATTTTTCACCTATTAATAGCTTATTATTTTTGTACTTTATTGTACTCTATATTACTATAATGTAATGTAAATTCACATATTAAAAGTGGTCTGAAAATATTTCACTTGATATATGGGTTATCAAAAACTTGGTGTTATTGTTTAAAAAATAGATATTTCTTTAAACAAAAAACTCGGGATTAAATAGATTGAATGTCTTTCTAAAACAGATTAAAATTTGCAGAGGTTTCCTTGAAAATATAAAATTTAGATTATTAACTTCTTCATACTTATAAATTTCCAGCAAATTAAATATCCCCATACTTTAGTTAGTTGATGTTAAAATTTCAGTATTGTCTTAAAAATTCCAGAAATGTTCCAAATTTATTAAGATATTATTCATAAATCACTGATATTCAATTTTAATTATAAAGATATGCGAATTATATTACTTAAAAAGGTCTTAAAATTCGATGGGATTTTTGGATTATCAACTCAGTTTAGATCGCCAAATGTTATTAGTTTTAAA
Source organism: Argiope aurantia (assembly GCA_026543865.1). Lineage (NCBI taxonomy): Eukaryota > Metazoa > Arthropoda > Arachnida > Araneae > Araneidae > Argiope > Argiope aurantia. The sequence continues at coordinate 442,448 of JAPMOR010043956.1, forward strand.
TCGCGATTAAAATCTTTTTTTTTTTTTTTTTGGAAATGCTATTCAAACTAGCAAAACAAATCGAATACATCGAGAATCAGAATGAACACTTTCGGTACAGTATAAATCCATATATCATACATGTTATTCATCATGAGAACCAATTTTCTTATAAGGTATGGCATTTTTCCTTATATGTTCGATATGTGGTTTGATGCTTCTTCAGAAACTTCTTGTGTGCTCCCATACTGTTTGGAAATAAGTAGATGGATATCGATATCTTGGCCAGATTCTGATTTGAGGCATAAACTTATTGGCAGTAGTCCCGTTCGAATATTTTCTAAGGGAGTTGCCACATTATGGCTATGAAATATTGGCCAATTCAGAAGTTTCCAAACAGGCATATTCACATGGATGAACTCGTCAATCATGTTTTTTATTCTCTTTTTAACGGTAAAAAGTCTTAACATATGTTTAAAATGTATTAGTTTTTCTTTTTTAAAATATCTCATGCAATGGACCATGTTTCCTTGAAAAATTTTTTAAATTCTTTCAATAAACTAAATGAATCGACTTAATTATGACGACAATTCTAAGCCGTTCATATATGATTTTTTATAACTTCATTTTGGTTTAAATAAGAATTACAAATTGTGAATGGAATTCTCCCTTATCTTATACACAAAATTTATCACATTTTTGTAATGATACGCACAGAAAGTTTCGGAGTTCTGGGAAAGAATGTTAAATAAATATGGTATTACCGTAGAAACAAGCGAAAAAGATCTCATGATCAACTAATAATAATTCATTTCATTCCATTCAAATATTTGTAGTGCATTTACATTGCTTGCTATTACAAGGATTCAAGACTTTTCATCGAGGGGAATTTGTAAACTCTCCATCACGATAATCTGCCGATTCACTGCTTCCTGCTGATGATCAATTATCTGCCAAAAGCATCCCATTTTCTTCTTTCCACAACCAAACTATTCCTCTAATATCGACCTATATATATTTGTCCAATGGAGTAGAATTTTCGTAAGGGTCAAAAGTTCCCAATTTCCGAAGAAATGCAATAACAAAGCACTGGTGTAGGAGGTACAAGGAGGCTTGTAATCAACATTTATATATTTGTATGAGCAATGGCAAAAAAGACATAAGCACAGGGAAGTTACTTAAAAGGAAACTGCAAGTACATATATTCTATCTGTATTTTTTTCCCATGATAAATGAACTTTTTGAACGTAATAGTGCATCCCTGCTTTATATCCATTCTCATTTGCGCATAAACTTTTAACGGTGATCGCATATGCCAAAGTAAACAGCTTTTACAACAGAACATGATACGTTTCATAAAGAAATTCTTTTTTTATATTTATTATGTGTCATTTGGATGTAACGCCATCCTTATAGCTCATGTCATAACTAAAAAATTTCTATCCATTTATCATGTTTCAGTTTGCGTGGATAATATTGGAATGCATAGTTTTACTTCTTGTACGGAAAAAAATGGCATTATGGTATAAGTTTCCTTAGTCCGTAATTTGGTGATCCCAAATCTTTAAAAAAAACTAATAAAAAGAAAATGTTTACTTGAAATCCATCCTTGTTCTATTAACCTTGATTTCGAGAGGCATTATTTTCCATTTTTTCCTCAAGTAAATTAGTCTCTAGTAAGCGCAGAGAAGCAATCTAGATAAATACTTAAATACTTCTTTCTGAAGCACCATCCTTTTTATTGCAAAAGTCAAATGTTGCAATCGTCAGAATATTTCATCCTTTCAGAGATAAACTGTCCCTTATTTCGAAAAAGCTATCTCGACTTTTTTCTCCTTGAAGACCATGTTTTTCCCCCCTCAAGCTGAAAGATTATTTTCGAATCCATTTTCTCTTTGCATTTGTCGAACATTGGAACTCTTTTTTAAAAATGGAGAAGTGCAATTAAAAAGTGGAGAGAAGTGCAATTCGTAATATTAGAACTATAAAACACGCACCATTTATTAGTTGATTAATTTTAAATGCATGAGCTAAACTTAAAATATTCATATAAGTTGGTAACATCTTTAAAATAACTGCTATGGAAGGAAATCTACATTTGCTGGTTGTAAACGTGGTATTGATATTTTTGAGACTAAAGACGAAGCAACTACAAAATATTGAATTCGCGTTATGAGAAGATGCATCAATTCCACACGATGAACATTTAATTGAACAAAAATTTATCCTTATTATATTCCTAAAATAAAATTCTCATTTATGTATAAAAGGTGGTCAAAAGTCCAGGTGGTCAAAAGTTCAGGTGGTCAAAAGTCAAAAGCAGAATGTCATGCCCTCTTTTTATACTAGGAGTCTATAAAAAGAACTAAAGCAGCTTGGTTTAATTTAGGTGATTTCCATCGGTTTTCGATATTGGACTGTGACTAGAAATTATGTGAATCACTTTTGCAGTTTCAACGAGAACGTTGAAAACTCTACTCGTATTTACATTGAAATTTATTAATAAGTGGAATAATTACTTAATGAAAGGTACTGCCAATTATTTCAGGAGAAAGAGATTAGGAGAAATTATTTCAACTTATTAAACACTAAGATCAAAGATTTACATACCTTCATCAAGCAGTAACCAGTCATAAGTTACTGGATGTCATTTTTATCTTTCCATCTCAAATTATTTGATAGTAGGAAAAGAAATAAAAATTGAGAAAGGTATTTTAGAAATACTTCGTATTTGAAATATTTCCTTTAATTTTAATTAAGTAATTTTTTAAAATTCTTAATTAATCAAAATTATACCTAGATTATTCTTTTGCAGCAAGATAACATTTCATCTAGATCCCTGAAGCCCTCCACAAAGTAAATTAAGAGCGGAAATGCATAGAAAGGCATGTTACTTCATTAATACAGCATGGCCCCATAAGGGGTTAAAGAAACCATTATCTGTTGAGCTTAAACAAAAAAAAATTCGCATGATAAACAGTGATATACTCTAGAGTTCCTCATTACTTTTAGAAGTACAAGGGTTGAGATATCATTTTAAAAATTTGTCTCCGATAAATATTGATAAACTGGGGTATAGAAAGGACTTTATTTTTTCTGAATTTGCAGCTTAACAGTAAAAGAAATTTTTAAATATTTTTGCAAAGATTTTACTGTAACGGTTTCCATTTTTTTCCTTTTTGATTCCATTTGGCTTTAGTGATTTCAACTTGGTTCTTAGTAAATAACAAGGAAAATAATTAATATGGATCAAATACAGCGCTATAGATATATGGTACCTTAAGGCTAAAGGGGCCCTAAATAGGTAACTTTCCGAGCTTCCATAATGGCGCGCCTTCAAACTATTATTAATCACAGAGGGGAAAGACATTTGAAGGTAAAACCAGGTGGAAGATTTATACCTTTCACTTACAACAATGTTCTAAGATACGCTCCATACAGTTGACCCAAATTTTGTTTCGAAAGGATGGAAAAGTGTAGAGAGAGGAGAGAATAACGAAGAATTAACACATATGTTGAAAGAAACACAGAAATTTACGAGTGATGTGCGTCATATCATTGAACAATTTTTTTCTCTTAAGGGCATTAATCTTTTATTTATCAACTTTATTATATATAATAGAACAAATGATTGAAACTGTGCAAGTGTTAATTTCGTCCTATGTATAATTAGAGAATGTTTATCAAATGTGCGCAATGTTAAAAATAAAGATAATAAGAAAACATAAAAAAATTGATTTCACTTATTTAACCATTCTTTATTCATTAAGGGACTAAAATAAACCGAAAACTATGCATTTATTTTTTGCATGCTTTTAACATATTATATAAAAGTGCCTCCATATCGTATAAAATCTGGATGCGTCAAATAATTATGTATTGAATTTGTTGAGTTTGATGTTGCTCTTGAACTAATCATCGCATTTTCAACCGTGATTACATTAGTCATTATATAAAAAGAAATTCCATAAAATTAAAATTTGTATTAAAGGCAATTATTGTCAAAGAATACTAGGTGTATATCTCTGTTTGCCGTCAACAATATTGGATTCACATAATTATAAATGGATACAAAATTGCCAGATGAATGTGGAAACCAAATGACAAAAGCCATGAGAGGAAAAGGAGGATATTGGATTGAGATTAATATATGTATGAAAAGTATTATAAATCCATACAGGATTTGTTAAAATTACTATAAAGTTGCTTAAGCCTGGAGTATGTCCAAAATTCAAAATTTTCATCAAGCAAGGATCTTTCTTTAGCCTTAAAAGCTTTTTATCAAGTATGTTCCTTTATTTGTACTGTACTCGAGAAGGGAGAATTATATGAGTATGAAGGATTGCCTTTGATATTAAAGAATATAAAATTGTTTATTATTTCTATTAATGCAAAAATGTATTACAGAATTTAAAAACTAAACAAAATGTATGGATAATTTTAGATGCAATTCTTGGTTGTTTATCAGTAATGTACCATCGGAAAAGCATCAAAATAAAATTTCTCTAGTCTCTTTAAATTTGTATTCAGCCATTTTACGAAAAATATCACTTGTTTTTTGGTCTTTTTATTTTGAAAAGTAAAACCACAAAAATGAAAAAAAATAAAAACAAATCTCAACAAAGTGGAAGGCAAAGGATATTTTTCTTGTCATCTACGTTAATGTTTTCAAATTCCTTTCAATCCTTAGATAAAAACTAGCAGTAATGTTTGGGTAATGCCGTGAATACCTTGTATGGCACTGGTGAACGACAGTACCGAAATACATATCTTTGTGTTTGAAACGCCTTTATGCCGATCGATTGGTACCGTACTTCGATAAGGGACTACAGTTGTGGTCACAAGACAATATACCGAATTTTATTGATTTAAATCGTTTATGAATTATTGCGTTTACATGCACAGGGTCAACCTCTTGATAAAATAAAAGCAAAAGTTTTCATTCATCTTTTTCAGAAATGTCACCATAATTTGTTGATGATAGAAACAGTCAAAATTAGGAATTGAAAATCCCTTTTTTAGCCCCTAACTTCTAAGCAATTGCAACTATGGAAAAATTTTAAATAAAGAAGTTGCTCGGTTTGATAGAACGCTAATTCGTCTAATTTAATCTATTTTTCTATCTTCACTCTTAAGGAAGCTATTAGAAATGAAAATTTCCACCATCATATCTTAACATTAATTTAATTCTATTAACATTTTAAGATGCTAAATCAACACATTGGTTTTTCTGTCACGAACCGTAAACAGATGAGGGTGGTACCTAAACCCTCTCCAGACACCATCTGGAGAACGTTTAATTGAAAAATGACAAAAAATGATTATCTGATAATATTCAGGAGAAAAAATTTATTAAAAAAATTGAAATCATTTTTATATTATGTTTGCTTTACTTTCACTTTTTTATTTACTTTAATGAATCATATGATAGATGCATTTCAGAATTTTCGTCATCCCAAGAATCGTTTTAAACATCCTGTTTGTGCTGGAGAGAAAAAAACTATTGTGATTTTTTAATTGGAAAATAAATCAGAAAATGGAGCATCAACCACATATCAAGGAAGAGAAATAAAATGTGAGATAATTATCTGACGAGCTTTTATGTATTGTTTTATGTCAATTAGTTTTTTAAATATTTTCTAACATTATTATCGAAGAGCCTGAAATAAAAAGGTGTTATGAAAAATTGTTGAAATCCGATTTTAGATCTCGTCCAGTAGCATAAGAAACCACCCGGTGAGCTCGGGATCATTGATTTAGATAACGTGTTTTGCGGAAATGCATCGGGTTTCGCATCATCTAAAAGGTTTTGGAATGGATCAGGATCTCTGTGCCACTTACGCTTTGCATCCTAAAATCTCTTTTATTTTTCTTCTTTCGCACTAGGGCGGATGCTCAGCCCATCGTTGATTCTGAGCATCACAAAGATATATTTTGGGACGAAAACAACAGCGATTTTCCTTTTCAACAACTCCCTCTGAATTATGCAAATATTGTTTTGGGCGAGAATGTTATTTATAACTTCGCATTTTGAAATAAAATGGATCTTTGATATAGCACTCTATTTCATTTTATAGATAAATTTGCATTTAAAAGCATTTCGTTGAAAGTTATCGATTGCTGATTCGTAAATATTTCAAAGTATTCATTTCTTTCTTTTTATATGAAGATGAACTTTAAGATATCAGGAAAATAAACATTGTTTGCTTGTTTTTGAAATAAAATTAGGCATAGCAGATTTTAAAACAAACTTATCTCGTGCTTTGAAGGTTAAATGTTTATAACAAGCCTGTTTTTTATTTCTATAAATTACTCTAATATTAAAAGCTGCTGGTTTCTAAATCGTAATAGATAGACATTGTTTCAACTGCAAAAATTCTTTAAATGACAGGAAGAATTGTATTTTATGTTTAAATCAATAAATGCATTTTTCAAATTCTTCCTAAATCTAACGTTTTATACAGTTCTAGTCCTATCAGTCATATTTAGTAAAATATTTTTGACACTATAACATTTTAAAGACCCCCCCCCTGAAAATCACTCTTTTAGACGATTTTAATGGCGAGTTTAAAGGATCGTTTGCAAATTGAATTTAACTGTTGTATCCCTTTTTTTCAATTGTTCCTTAAAATAAATTTGCATACGGCACCCTTTTATGTTAAACATCTATAGCTCGATCAATTTTAATCATAAAATGATGAAATTTTTTTATCGTTTTTCTTAAAATGGTGACAATCATTATTAAAGATGACTGCTAAAACCGGGAAATCCTATAAAGTGTTAGATTTCGTAACTTTATCAAAAATATATTTATTGGCTCAAACAACATAAAATATAATTATTCCCTTAATTTAATGAACTTTTTCAACTGGAACTATATGTCTATGTCTTGCAGTTTAAAAATTAGGTATTAAGCCACAATAAAGTTGCACACCCAAACTAATTTATATGTGAAACTTTATCCAGATGTATAATTTTTGGCAACATGCTAAAATCAAATAACTACTAAAAATTACGAAAATATCAAACAAAAGAATGTACATTATTAAACAATGATTACAGCAAACTGCACAATTAAAGCCATTATTGTTTCCTTAAATAGTGTTCTGCAAACTAAGCCAGCCATGGGGCTTAGAGCGTATAACAGAAAAAAGGAAATAATTTTCTTGATTTTCCTCTTTAGTCAGTTTTTTCAATCATATTTTTGGCAAATAATTCGTATTGCGTTGTTGGCGTGAATGAAGAAGGTCATTTACAACAATGTGCCAATATTTGCAAAATTTCCGTTGCATTCCGTTCAAAGAATTCCGAAGCAAAATCAAGTAAAAATTTTGTAGGTAAATTATGCGCTTTCTTCATTATCTGTTTAAATGTTTTAGCATACAAGAAAGAAAAACTATTTACATGAGCACCAGCAACCACGTCTCAACTTTCCTCCCAATTGTGTTTTATCTCTTTCTGCAACTGTCTCGATTAGTTCCCCTTCCTAATCCCACATGGCAGCGCATTCCCGTTGTCTTGAAAGTTATGCAGAAAAGATTTCTTGTTTGCCGGCAGTCAGGAAAAATAGACGTTCAAGAGGAGTGTGAGTGATCAGTAGCTCGTGAGGAAAAGCAGAGCAAATTTATTTTAACGATCACGCGGAAACCCAGCGAGTTTCTTGTTAAATTAGTAGTTTATTAAGAAAATAATTTTTATTGTCTTTAAGAAATATTCGTAACCGTGATATGGAATTGCTTATCGGAAATTGTATAAAAATAAGGTGTGGCTCGATGTGAATAAAAGGATGACTAGTCAAGAAAACTGTTTGCTGATTTTTCTTGCGTAGAATCTTATATTTTCTGCAAACAGCGGCACAGGGTATGTGCTCCCGAACAGTGTAGAAATACTTTGTTAGGAAATGTCCCCTGTATTCGACAGCAACATATTAGACAAAATATGTTAATCTAAAAAGATTTAAACTTTAATTAAATAATAACCATGCAGTATATCTGATATCAGTCAAATCATTAATTTCAACTAAATGGATTAATAAAAATTAATAATGAAATTAATTAATTATATTAAGATAAATGAATATTAATTGGATATTTATCTATATAAACTTATCAAATGAAAGCAATATATTAGCAGAATGAAGTTTCTCTGACTTATTCGCGTTCAAAAAATCTTTCTAATAATAAGAACAGTACGAAATATTGTTTTTACACCTTCATCGCAGTTATGGTGAGATTATTATTATAGGTAGTTATTAATATTATAGTGAGATTCTTGCTATCATAGAATTGTGCAATTGATCTGCAACCAATATTAACTAATCCTGTGCGTTTAAAACTGTTGATAAAGAATAAATTATTATAAAGTTGCTTCCTAAGTAAATTTTACAACTGTAAGAAAAATATTGAAGAAAATTGTTTTGACACACATTTTATGAACACTTTCTTACATACTATTTAATACTTCCCCTAGTGCATTCTTAATTATAATATTTTCTTTTTTCTACAAATTTATATTCTGAAATTTCTATTTCGGCCCTTTCCCCTCCTAAAAAAAAAGAATCCCGATTGAAAAAAATTATAAACGAAATATAAGATAATAAAATTATCTTATTGGATAAATTAACTTGTCTAATATGATTAATATATTAGGTAGATTCGAAACAGTTGACGAATTTAACAAAGAAAATGGCATGCAGAATTTTTTATTGACCACATATGAGTTACTTGTATACCAAACAATTTATCCCCTGCAAAATTATACCAGCATTGACAATATCGATTTCAGTCTTCTCCATTGATCAGGATCCAAACAAACAACAAGAAGCTTGATGTTTCTTGCATTGATCTCTAGAGAAAATGAAATATTAATTTTAAAAAAGCTGGCATAAATACAACAATAAAAAAAGAAGAAGAAAAATAAAATATTAAATTATGTACACTCGATTGTTTACATTCTTTTCCCGTTTTCTCTCGTTTCGTACGTGGCACATACGATGATAAAAATTTGTAATTTTAAAAGCTGTCTTCTGCAATTATTTCAGTTTTTTTTCCTCTAGATTAACAAACAATATCATCTCTTGCATTGACACTAAAGTACTGCAGCATCCTAATTTTTATAATTAAATTTTATCATCAGTTTATTTAATTTTTGTACGTAATATTTAAATCCCTGAAAGTCTAACATGATCTTCCTTTCTACAAATGCCTTCAATTTTCAAACGCAACACTTTGAGAAACAGTGGTAGAAAATTAATTTATATTCCTTATCCAAAGAATGCATAGAGAGAAACACGGTGGATTATACTGTTTCTCAATTTCGATTTTCTTCTTTTGCGCATGAGCAGTAACACTTTTTCTCTTTCTCCTTCCCAATGTTTCAATTAGAAGGGACAGTGCATAAAACTGCTGTTCCAGAGATGCTAGAAATGGGTTTTAAATGCTTTTTTACTGCGGAAAAAATTGTGAATCAAAAATGTGAAAATAAATAAGAAAATGACATAAGATTAACGATAAAGATAAATTTTCATCGTATTTAAATTTTAATGAATGTAAATTGCCGAAGACTTAAAATAAAAAAAAATGGCAAAAAATGTAATTATTGGAAATATAAATTACCACACAATGAATAATTATAAGTTACAGGATATCCGAAATTAGATTACATGTGCCACCGTTTTTCATAATTAATAAATAATCATGGAAGTTTATTTTGAAAGGTTCATTTCACTCAAAACAGCTAACCGACTTTCCAAAGATGATATAAATATTAATCCTTTATACAATATGCAATGGAAAACATGCATACCGCATTATAAACAATTGACTCCGGGGCATTCCAGAAGCTTGTTCCAAATGCTTTGGCATGTACTGGCTCGTCCTGCAGCTGAAACAGGGTAAGTAAGCTTAAAATTTAAGTAAATAAAATCATTTTGATATAACAGTATCAGAAAATCGAAGTTTAATTTCCTTCTCAGTACATTTATTTTATTAAGTATCGTTCGAATCTCCTTTTAAAACAAATTTGATCACTCAATTCTTATATATACTGATTTATTTTTGTATATCAAGCACGGATT
>JAPMOR010043956.1:456344-524582 GCA_026543865.1 Argiope aurantia
ATATATATATGTTTATTATAAAATAAAAACGAAAGTGAAAATCCTACTATGGAGTTAATGATTGGTAACCACGCAACTGAATGTTTTTTAATGAGTTTAAATTCTGTCATAGCATTTTAAAACATTTCTACGATTAGTTTATCAAAATGAATTAGAATATTATTAAAATTAAGAGAAAATATTATGCGAGAGAGAGATGAGGATCATTAAAATGAAAAATTTTTGAATTTGAAAATAATACAATTTTTTTTTTTTGTATTATGTATGTTTTCGAAGATATGAATATCAGTTTTCGTAAGAAGTCAAAACGATTTGGCGACCGTTAAGCCTCTTTCTGCATTCTATTAAACTTTCTGTTTGGCGATATTTTTTTTTATTTACTTTACATCTTCTTTCCTGTGACTCAATGTACTTTTTAGTGAAACGGCGAACCATCCTCAGAAAATTTATAATAATATTTTGCTGCTTCATTAAATAGCTAAGCGAAGAGTTGGATTCAACATAGCCATAAAAGAAGTGGTCTGAAATTCATGCTATAGTGGTTTGTTTAGATTTGACTGTAATAAGCAAGATATATAATAAATGCGATTTATGTGTACTTATACTATATATTCTCTTGAAAAAGTGTATTATATGAAAGACTGATAAAAAATATATATACTGTCGCCAAAAGAAAAACTTCATTTTGCTTAAAAATTGATGGTAAAAATTTCTGTATCTGTTGAAACAATTGAAATTTGATCGATTAGATGAACGTCTCCCTTATAAAATTGCTGTCATCAAATCATGAGGATGACACTTGAACCAATATCCCTGCCTCTCATCAACCTACAATAGATTGATCATAAATGGATGCATTAGTGGATTGGTCATACATATCTGGAAATCACTACCTTCCATAAAAGAGGATCTTTTAAAATGATTATATATAGAGCGATAAAAGCTATTTTGTGAAATTTCATATGTAATTTTGTGACTTGTAAAGGATTTTCCCTCGATTATGGTACCCATCAGAGCAGGTATGCTGATGTGATAATGTACCTTAAAGAGACTGTTGTATAATTATGACTTAAAATTGTGAGGTACATTCTTAACAGTTCAAATTTCCATATCATTTTAATTATTAATCATTAAATATCTTTAAGTAATAGAATAAGCATTTCAATCGAAACTTAATGCTTTTAATTTTGACGTATATTGATATATTTCTCCTTTCTTCTAATACTACATATTGAATTAGTTGAAACTTTACTAAGTATTTAATTTTTCATAGAATTTACAAAATCATTCATTAATATATTAAACATCTAAATACTCTACTTCTAATTTAGAGTTTACTTTTTTTTAATAAAAGTTGTATTCCGAGACAGTTATTTATAATAAATAAATTAACTTATTCAAACATTTAGAGAATCATTAGATAATGATTTTTTCACTGAATTTTGAAGGAAAAAAATGTACAATTACTTTCCAAAGGATCAAAGCAGATGATAATATATATCGTTAAGAAACTCTTGCGAATTGATATCCGAGAGGTCACCAATGCAACTTCGAAGACCTGCATCGATTACGGAGCCCCAATTCCTCCGAAAATTTGCAGCGTGGCGAGCATTCAATCTCTTCGAATATTTTATTTTGGTAGTTTAGTTATATTAACGTTTGTTTTTAAAGCAACACTGCGGCTGTTTTGAGACGGATCTCGTAACTTTGAACGACGGTCAGATGAAGAGGGTGACACCGGAGCTGGAATCCCAGCTCCAAGCTTCCACATCAGTGAGAGGACGTTTGGTCCCAGCAGATTAAACGTTCACCAGACCTGTTTACACAACGTTTCTTCGGTGGAATTGGGTCTCGAACCTGAAACTCTCCAGCTCCGAAGGCCACCGTGCCCCTTTTATTTCAGAGGTCTGAAGCGAGAACGCTTCGATTTGGAATAAAGCGATCCGTCCCCCTTTTGTATCTTAAACAAGCTGTTTTCCCCCCTCCAAACTTGAATGCATTTTAAATCTGCACCTTGTTTCCAAGAAATGTATGGCAACTGAAATTCTTTTAAAAATTACGTCGCTTTTTTCGTGAAATAATATTGTTAATTTGAAAAAAAATGAATATTTTCTCTAAATCTTAATAGCATTATTTTCCTAAATTAGCTAATAATCTTATTCTGGAGTGATACCTCATATTTGATTAATCAATTGGTTAGATAGGATGATTCAGAAGAACCATGATAAACTTTCATTTTCTTCATTTACAATTAAAAGTTGTTGGATATATTTTACAGTAGTTATAAATATTAAAGTTTAGTTAACGTTTTAACACTAAAGCTACCACGAGCGGGTCATTTGACCCGCTTCCAATGGCAATTCCAATGTATCGGTGAAATGCCGGTAGGTTTAGTGTTAAACAAAAAAGGGATCTTATATAGCAACAAAGGTAAGAAAAAAATTATGTATTTTTTATGTTTGCTATAGCAAATCTTTCGAGGTATTAGACTAGAAAAATCTATGTAGTAATAGAATTCAGAATTTATCTACCACAAAACATAGTGATTATATTATAAGATTGTTAAATATGCCTAAATATTTCAAAAGTACGTTTGTAAAAAATTCATATAAATAGATGGAACTTACCTCTATATACAACTCGTGCTGCACATTCTGCGGCTCCTCGTTAAGACTTTCTACTGGTATATTTAACGGATGCACGGTCATTGTACTGCAAGAGAAAGAAATGTTAAATGATAACAGAAGTTTCCTATAAGTAAACTGTTGATCACAAGCTTTCACACTACTTACTATCATAAAGAATGATAGAATAAAAACTGAGTTAGTTAAATATTTTATAACTGCCATGATAATCTCTTTTTCCCTTTCTTTTCCTCTCATCTCTACATCCTGCAAAATATGTAAAATCTACTTGCTTCCGTCAGAAAGGTTTCTTTTATGATAATCGACTGTCAAAATTGCGAAACATACTTATGATTAATTTGAAGTCTTAGTTTTGTTTAATTATATTAACGTCCCGTTTTTAAAGCAACACTAAATCTATTTTGGGGCGGACCTTGTGATTTTGAGCCGTGTTCAGATAACGAGGACAACACCTGAGCTGGCATTTCCCCTTCTCCAAACTTCCACACCACACCAGCAGGGGGACGATGATTAATTTGAAAAAATATATCAAAATACTGCGTGATTATAATTAAAACATGTATGTACGGAGCTCTGAAGAGAAAAAAATGTGTCATAAGATAGAAAACATTTCTTTCCCTGGACAGTAATTTTAATAGGGATACTTCAATTCTAACCACCCGGTATTGAGACAAATTAAAACCCTTCATTTTCATTTCATTAGCTACTTTATTCATATTACAGACAATATATATATTCAAGCCCATGGACCGTGTATAGTCCCTCAAATTTCCACCACGCTTCTTCAGGATAAATCCGAGTGCTTAAAATTCGTTACGACTTTTTAGATGGAAGATTGGGAAACTGAAATGATGGTATACATCAATGGAAATCCAATAACTTACGCCATATATTGCGCATTCATTTGCTTCTTCACACCGTGACCTAATAACGTTAAGGCAAATTAATAATAATAAAAAGAAATTCCTTATTTCAATTAAGTAATTTTCTAATTAAAAAAAATTTTTTTATCAAGACAATTTTTTAGTTTGGAGTTGTCTGCTTTTATTGCCTTATTCGTCTTCTTTCTTTCATCAGAATGTTAACATTGGCAAAACCAAGCGAGCGGAAGATCCGATGAAATGATAAAACTGGTTGGAATTGCAGTGAAAAGGATTGTTACAAAATTGTGTTTAAAATTAATTTAGAAAAATTTATTAAAATCAAAGAAGTCGTTACGGTATCATTGAAAATCCAACTTTTTGAAATGGTGTTTATATCATTATGTGATCCAAAATTTATTAAAAAAACTTTCAAATTTTTATTAATATTGAATGAATGAAGAATCTAATTAAAAATTTGAGAAATCCTTTTTAAGTGACCACTTAGTCCCCAAAAATAAATACTGGCCACATTTGTTTGATTTAAGTTCTTCGGTTAATGGAAAAAAAGCCTTAACTTAGGAGTTAACAAAGAACGCTTAGAACGATTTTAGCATCACATATTATTTAGTTTACAGATATTATTCACCTCCATACTATTCTATTTTTTCAAATATAGTTTTCATTGTTTCATTGAAAATCAAACAGTTTTCAATGTTTCATCAAATATTTAAGAGCGCAGTTCTTTTTTTTTTTTTTTTACATTGTTAAAAGCTAAGGGGAAATGATTCTGCTTATTATCCGCACAGTGTACATGAGGAATACGAAAATGAAATTGGAGTATCTCAAAAGACAACGTACGGTTGAAGATAGAGTATACGGACATTAAGTGGATTGTGCCACTAAGGGTACAGAAAGAACTTGTAAGTGCTGCAAAAACGTTAGAATATAGTTTAACAGATTCGAATTGCTTGATGATTTCATGCCACTCGAATCCATTATGCATTCAAACATAAAAGATGTAAAAATAACAAGGCTTTAATGTTTATCATAATTTAATGCTTAAAAACACTTCAAAGAGTGAATAATAAACATCAAGTTGTGCATAAGAGATTTACTCAAAATTAAACGCAATCAATATTTCCGAGGGGGGCAGCTGGTCAACAAAGGCAGATAGTTCCAAATAATTTATGAAAGTCGATATCTCATTATAGAAGTATGCTTGATGAGTTCTTAGTAATATTTACTTTAGAATATAATTGAAAATCAAAGTGTAGGACACGAAAATATTGACTGCATGGAAATAATTAAACCGGTTGTTGAAATTCTAAACTCAAAATGGTAACAAACTAACATATTCGAAACCGTAATAAAACGGTGAACGCATTTGTTAGTCTTTAAGCATTATAACTATTTAAGAATTTTTAAAGCATGCTATATGAGCGGTTCATTATAATTTATTTTTGCATATTTTCATTTATTATATAAACGAAAATTAGAAGATGAAATAAATGCGAAAATGTAAGCATTAAATGTATAAGTATTTCATCAAAAATTGCCGTACAACTTTGCAAACTATACTAAATAAATCATTTTTATCAATAAATACTTAAAATGGTCATATAAAAAACAGCAAAACAATTTATAAATAGCTATAAAATTGTTTCCATCGTTAAAATGACAATTCCAGTTTTATCAATAATACAAAAATTATTTTCAGCAGTTTTTTTTCATTCCATTATATGTATTCCTGTTTGCATTTCTGTATATATATATAAATTGTACAAAAAAATATGCTTATAAATTACAATAAATAGCACAGAAAAGCATGCATACGAAAAAAAAATACATGATTAAAATTGAACCAGAAATGATATTGAGAAATTAATTTACACTATAAAAATTCTTATTTCTAAAAAAAATCTAGTTTAAAGCTGTTGTAGAGTACAAGTCGGTATTTTCTATCATTTTCCACATTTTCAATCTTTTGAGTATTCTATCATTAGAAATATTCACCGTTATTTCCCATTTTCCTGAGTAATTTAACGTTATTTTTCAATCGCCTTCATAATTTAAGAGAAAACATATTACGTTTTATACATTTCAATTATATAAGGCTTTCATCTTATTTCATCATGTAATATGTTTATTGTTACAGTTTTCAACATTTTTTTATCTGCAGAAAAAGAATCTCCACTATTATTTTAAAGTTTCACATTAGCGTTATTAAAAATCGTTTTTAATGAATTTTTTAAGTTCCAAAAACATATTTATTTTACAAGAAGAAGTAATAAAATTCTAATAATAATGATGCACTTCCGAAAGTGTTTAACCAATGGGAAAGCATCTGTAAAAATGCTTATTCTTAAATGCATGATTTTTGATAATTTGCTTTAAATTTTGTTGATAAAGGGAAAAAATTCCGATTCTGTTTTAAAATTTTCTAAATTATTTAATAATATGTACGAGATAAATGATGGAAAAAATTTCTTATTTCCATTTTCAAGAATTCTGAAGAAGAAAATCTGTGTGGAGTAAAGAAATCATTTAGTAGATTTTTAAAAACAGTATGCATGTAGGAATGAAGCAAAATTAAATTCGTAAGGGTGCATGGCATCAATCTATGTTTCTGATTGCATAGCTTCGCCCCAAAAATAAGACAAAATATTTTATCACTTACCACTTTCGAAAAATCGAAGTCGACTGTCAAGATTTTATGGCGAGTAACGCTGAACGCTTCCTTGCCAAGTGTTTGAAACAAAAAAGAACAAAGTGTCTTCCTGAAGATTCCAAATCTTTTTGCAATGACCCTGAAGCAATCAGCGAAGGGAGGGAGAAACTAGGTTGCGTTTCATTGACACACTAGTAAAGCCAATTCACAGAACGGCAACTGAAAATGCTTTCAGTTTGAAAAGTAGGGCTTTTGTGAGTTTTTACCACTCGCGACACCCTTCTGCTTCCCAAAAATATAATAATCTTAATAAATAAATCACGTCTGTGAGCGCGAGAACACATATGCGCAGGAAATAAAACAAATAATTGAAATAGTGATTAATAATGAGTAGAAAGAAATTTAATCAAATTGAGAAATGTGTAGTGCCAAATGGAAATGTCTTTTCAAACACTTATTTAACTTAACTTTTTTAATGTTGGTAAAGATAGCGTTTTATTGTCATTCGCTTCCCGATTTCTAGCGTTTTGAATTTTTAATCGTATTTGTATTCTTGATGATAAAACAATTGTCTAATATTCCCAGAAACTAACGATATGAATCTTAGAAAAAATTGATTTGGATACAAATAGGTAAAAGAAATAAATAAAAAGATTCTACTGTCTAGTATACTAAAAAAATATGCGTCAATTAATCTAATTACTATAGCTTATAGATATTTATAAATCTAATAGAAGTACGATTTGCCAGCATTTTAGTAATTAAATTTTAACTTTTCCTCCTCAAAGCTCAGGTTTTCGGAAAAGCGCTAACTTTTCATTTTTGTCAATACCAAAGTTTGTTTTAGATTAGTAAATGATAAATAAAATGCAATTGATAAGCGGCAATGATGAAATTTTAAGTGTTCCTTCAAGAAGAAACAGAGCAAACAGTAGGATCTCAATAATCGTTCTTGTTTAATGAATCATGTTTAGAATTTAGGTTTCACTTTTAGAAATTAATTTGTATTAATGATGTCACGTTTAATTTATATTTTAACTGATGGAGAAACCTTAAATGGAAATAACAGATGTTGTTTCTATAGGTACACATAGAAATGCACAATGCTTTTATGCAATTAATGAAATTTCTAACTTGGAATACATTCATGTCCATAAATTAAGGATAATGCAAGTTCAGGAAAAGAAAGAGTCAGAAGCAAAACAAATGTGACTCATTTATAAAGCCTATTTATTAAACAAAAGGTAAAGAGCAAAAAAGATGCTATATGTTTGATATCATTAATAAAAATTGCGATTCATTTGCTCCCTGGAGCAAATTAGAAAAGAAAACACCTATTTACAAAAACCAATGTTACATGGTTGGTATGATGGTTAATACATAGTATGTCTCCCAGATGATGCAATACAGTCCGTACAACGCCTAGGCATGCTGAGTACCAAATTATCGATCTGATCTTGGAGAATATTACACCACTCATCAAGCAATGCTTCCGAAGTTCCGTTAGACATGTAGGAGGTGGTTGACGGGCTGCAACTCGTCGGCCAAGCATGTTCCACACATTCTCTACTGGATTCAAGTCCGGTGTGAAAGTTGGCCAGTCCATACAGGGGATATCCTCCGATCGAAGGCATTCGTTTACGATGTTTGCACGGTGAGGACGGGCGTTGGCATCCATAAATACGAATTCTATGCCCATGGCGCCCCGAAACAAACGTACATGTTGTTCCAGAATGACGTCTCGATATATATGGCCTGTCATGGTTCCAATTTGAACATGCAGGTCAGTTCTGGAACCCAGAATAATTCCTCCGCAAACGAGCAATCCTGCCACACCTTAACAGTGTCGTTCAATGATGTTCTCTTGGTGGTAACGGGTACCTGGGTTCTCCATATGAAAGTCCGGCGAGAATCAGACTGCAAGCTAAACCTGGACTCGTTGAAAAACATCACACAAGCCCACTGTTTCGGTGTCCACAATGCATGCTCTCTACTCCAGGCTAACCGCAGGCGACAGTGAGTTGCAGTAAGTGGAACACATCTGACAGGCCTGCGAGCATATAGACCAATCTGCCCTAAGCATCTGTACACGGTCTGTCTTGAAACTGTCGTACCAGTGACTGCTGATGATACAGGTCTGATGCTGTGCTCCGTCTGTTTCTTTTGTCAGTAACTGACAAATACCGGTCTTCATTCGGCATTGTATACCTCGGGGGCGACCTGTGCTGTCACATCTACTCACATTACCATCATCTTGGAATCGTTGTCAAAGCCTGGAGATGATACTCTTCCAAGTTTCTCGGATACTTCCAGCTGGATAAGCCCGCATTCCAGAAGGCCGATAATTCTATTACGTAAAAAATCCTCCAAATGCGTCCTTTGTGTCATAACTATGCGGTTATTGCACTGAAAGGCTTATAAAGCGCTTGCGAACAACTTTGCATGTATTCCTTGAACATCACTCTCTTACACTCTCGTCATTGTGACGTACTATCGGTGTCATCTGATGGCTTCCTGCAATTTGCATATGATTTTTGAAGATGTGTGTAGTCATTTTAAGGGTGATATATTTATTTTAGAGTTCGATTTCCGCGTGACTCTGAATTATCCTTAATTTATGGACATGAGTGTACAAAGTTTCATATGGTGTTTATTCCGTGATCTGAGCGGAATTGTTTAATTCTATAAAGTTATAAGTGAAATAACATAGTAAAATGGAAAGGTCAGAATAATTCGGCTAACTGTTTTGGAGATTGTGTTCTGGAATTAAAAAATAGATCACATTCCTTAATATGTTAAAAGTAAATTAATTGATCAATCAAATTAATTCTTGATTGAATGAAGGTAAAACTGCTTTTATTATACTTTTTATAATAATATTTTGTACGAATCTACGAAAAAAGATGGCTCGCATTGCATCTCTGAAGCAATGCCTTATGTTTCTTCTTATGTTAGACGAAATTAAAATGCCAACTGGTTGTTAAATGATAGGCTTAATATCAATTTACTATGAGTAAAAGGGTTTGAGAAATATCTTTAAATTATTCAGGATAATTGTGGTGCCCTTCATCTTAATATATCGAGAAAACAAATGCATTTTGGAAATTTATCTTTATGCCGGAATTTTAAGCACAATATTTTAGTTCAGTCATATTAACATTTCATTATGAAGTGAGAACAGGGCATTTTAAGACAAGCTTCTTCTATAGAGGATGAGAATGAAACTTCAACTGTAAACTCTCTCTCTAGTTTACAACTATGCGAATTGTCAGTGTGCATTCGGATGAAAGCTCCATTCGACAGGAAATTTTTATGGACTCAAAATGAACAACCTTCCATCAATCATTAAGTTTGATTCCTTAAAAGTGATATTGGAAAATTGTCGCATTTGATTAATCGTGATTGCTAACTTATCTAAACTTTGCACCAGTTGTAAAACTTTTTAGAAAGAAAATAGAGCCTTTATGTGAAAAACAAAAAACATTTACAAACTACCTTGTGATTCCACTCGTACCATAAAAAACAAAATTGATTGACGTTTGAAAACAAAACAAAAACAACAAAGAGAAGATTTTACAACCAAAATTTACCAGACAAAATAAGTACCCGAAATTATGCCAAGATAAGGCATTTCAGATATGGTTTATACAGAAAGGTAAAAAAAAAAACCTGCAATGAAAGCTTTTGATAATATATGCAAGCCTTATCTACCGCAATGATCAATATCATTTCAGGCAACAATATTTGCACGCTTATTGTTGTATTCTGCTATTTTTAAAAAGAATACATGTTGTCATTTTTATATCAAAATGTCGCACTTCATGTTTTTCAAAGCATTATATTGATGTGAAATACCTGTATTGGTTAGCTAGATATCTTTTCAAATTGTTGTCACAAAAAACTGTATGCATTTAATGTTTCTAGCTGCTGTATCGTAGTTTTCTGTTATGAGCTGTTTCGTGCGACATTTTAATATAAGAGAGATAATGTTACGATAGTTACTACAGTTTTAAATCCATCTTTATTCAAAAATTTATATTATCAGTTGGATTTAGTCCTAGGCGGGATGATTTGGATTAGTTGATCAGGATAGTTAAAGTACATTATAAGAATTGTCTAGACTTCCTTCTATTAAATGAAACCTTTTATAGCCAGATAGCATTAGTCATCCACATTATTCCAGTACACATCAAGCATCCATTCATTTTGCTAGACATTAAACGATCATTTCTTTATTTTAGAAGCAATAGTATAAACTCGTTATAAAATAATACTCGAAAACATAAGCTGTAGAATTTCCTTGCACATTTCATGCACCTGTTTTTAAATCATTGCATTAAACAAGAACGGCAATGCATGCAATTTCATTGTTATTCCATAATGAAATGAGGCGGCGATCTACGAAATATTTTTTTCTTTTTGTGATAGTTGTTTCGTTTCATATTCTCTTCATTTCAGTCTTAAATTCGTTGTAATCTATGTAGTCGTTGTTATTAGTCGTTGTTTGTACTAAAGTTTTGAAAAATGAAGAGATTTTGCCTTGACGAAATCGGAATAATAGGCTAGAAAAATAATGTAAGGATTTGCACTGATCCAAACTGATAAGTTTTGTTCAAATGAATTTCTCGCTCTCAGGCAATTTTTATTTCAAGGGTGTCAGAATAAGTTTGAAAGCCTCTTCGTCCTTAGCTTGGAGAACAAAATGGTGGATGATGATCTTAGTTTCTGGATTATCTGGAATTGTCATTTGGCTCGAATTATTTTCATATCATTAAACAACACATGAAACGGCAGTTCAAAAAGATATATTTTTGTCTGAATTGTGCACCAGTATTCTGTATTGGGATTAAAATCAATTTCAAGACTCATCACAGATCTATCAACATTTAACGAAGGATTGAAATAATTGCCACAAAAAATGCAAGCAATTTAATGGAAAACTGCTTGAAACATTTCTTGAAAATTTACAGAAGTAATTGAATGACATTTCAATGAAAAGAAATTCCTTTTCTGTTTGATTTTTCAAAAATGACGTTCGGAGAGATTAATATTGGTAATGAAATTAGCAGATGAGGATTCACATAAATGATCAGAACAATATATAAACATTTCTACTTCGCTGATCCATGCATCAACCCATCTCCTAATGATATTTTACAACATTTGATCTGAAATCCTCTTTATTTTAACTGAAAAGAAGAAATAAGAATGTAAATAAAGCTAAAAATTATAAAAACTTTAAAATTTAGAATACCTAAAGTAAGGAGAGATTCATTTCAAAATTAAATTAAAATAGTAAGCCTATTAAATTTTTAAAAAATTATGTTCACTTTGTAAATGTTAATTTTAGAAATAACGTTTTCGTATAATTAATAGTATTATTTTAATTTTTTCCAATAATATACAATGCAAAAACAGGGTGAGTTTGATCAACTCTGACAAACGAAAGAGGGTGACAGAAGAGCCCATGTAGGTCATAAAACAATATAACATCCCTGTGCCATCTACAACCGTTTGCAAGCTATGGTGGATGTAATTGTGTGATTTTGTCGGTATCAAATTAGACTGAAAGTATCAAAACACATTACTTTATTCTTCTCAAAATCTAACTGTTCACAGATGTTGCTACTGCGCGACAGAAAATATTTGATATAGTCTCGTTTCCTACATCCTTCCCACCCTGATCAACTTCGAGGGGGATGACCAAAGATACCGGGAGAGTTTACCTTTTAACCATCAACCCTCAATTCGCAGGATCTTATCTTCCCATCACTTCCCTGGTGTAGGTCCATCACTCTGGCCTTCTTCCACATGTGTTGTGGTCGGACGTCTTCTTGCAGGAGCACGATATCGCCAACTCGGACGTTAACGAGATTGTCCTGGTTACGAACTTGATGAAAAGATCGCAGTTGACGTAAATATTCCTTTGATCAATTTTTCCAAAAGCGGTCAAGTAAGTTTTGCTGCAGTTTGTAGATTCTCTTATGCCTGGTGTCATTATCCGGGCTGGAGGGAATAGCTGTTAGTTTTCATCCTGTCAAGATATGAGCTGGTGTTAAGGCTGCGGAGCTGTCGTCTTTTCCCTCTTCGTAGACTAATGGACTGCTGTTGAGAGCGGCTTCTATTCCAACAAGGACAGTTGTCAGACTTTCTTCGTCTAAAAGTGCTCGTCCGAGTACCTTTCGCAGACATTGTTTGATAATCCCTATCAGGCGTTCCCACCAGCCTCCCCACCAAGCCGTTCGTGGGGCGATAAATTTCCAAGTTATACCATTTTGGGCATAATTTTGTTGAATCTTAGTTGATGACAAAGCTTGCCATAACAGGACCAGTTCCTTATTTGTTGCATGAAAAGTAGTAGCATTGTCTGTATAGATTGTGTGTTTCAGTCCTCTGTGGCCAACAAATCGTTGAAGAGCTAGGAGAAATTTTTCAGTGGTTAGATCCGACACAAGTTAAATATGTAATGCACGTGTTGTTGCACAAGTAAATAGTGCTACGTAGGCTGTGTCTCTTGATTTCAAACAGCGGATATTCACAGGTCCAGCAAAATCAATTCCTGTGGTAGTAAATGGAGAAGACGGCACAACCCTTTCAGAAAGCAGAAGAGCTTCAATATGTTTTCCATATTTCGCCTTGGACAGTTTGCAAGGTAGGCATTTCTGAAGAACTTGCTTTATAGCTTCACATCCTTTTAGTATCCAAAAGGTAGAGCGTAACTCAGAGAGGACTATACGTATACCTAAATGATGGAGACGTATGGGGATATGTTGGATCAAAAGATGGGCAAAGGGGTGGTTTCATAAAGTAACAATGGGTGTTGAGTATCAGAAGGAATGTCAGAAAATTTAAGTCTTCCTCCGAGATGCAAGTAGCCATCTTTGAGAAATTGATTGAAAAAGGACATTTTTTATTTTGTTGGCAAGGTGCGTCCACCTTTTAAGGCTTCTATTTCAGCCGCAAGGCATTGATACTGTGCAGTTTAGATGCAACATTCCTAGGCTTTTTCTATTTCGTCACAATTCAATTCATGAGTAATATGTGGCTGAGACTTGCAGTTTCGTACAAAACGTAGAATTCAGGAAACCACACGAAGATATTTTGTGTAAGAACTATAACGAGATATATCTACAATGGATAAAGTTGTAAATTCTATAATTCTAAAGTTGCAACGTAGAAATCAATAATTCTTAAAGTCAATAATTCTAAAGTTGCAACGTAGAAAAAATTGAAACTCCATTTTTCGTAATTCCGCTTCGACTAACGGCTGTGTACGTGATGACAAATCGTTGGCAGGCCAAATTTCCGGATTCTGTGTCAGCCATTTCGGGCAGTGCCACCAAGACTCCAAAGTCGATAATTGTGATGGGAAAGTACCACGGGCTAGATGATCCGCAGGATTGTCTGTACCTGGGCAGTGGCGCCATTGTGCCGGAGTAGTGTATTCAAGAATTTCCGTTGTTCTGTTGCAAACGAATGTTTTCCAACGGTTAGGATCTCTCTTTATCCAGCTTAGAGCTACACTAGAGTCACTCCATAGTATGGCTGTGTAAGAATTCATGTTCGTTTCTCTGCAAAAGTATTGAAGTAAGCGAGCTCCTAGTAGTGCGGCTAACTATTCAAGTCGCGGAAGGTGACCTTTTTGACTGGAGCTAATTTATTTCGACAATAAATAAGATTGACCTCCTTTAGAGTTGCCAACTGTGTCACGAGCGTACAAACAAGCACCATATGCACGGGCAGAAGTGTCTCAAAACACATGTATGGTAACGGCATATGAAGGACCAATCCATCTTGGGATGCGTATATCAATCAGACATTGTAACTCATTTAGCCACCTGTGCCACTGTTGTGCTACAGCTGGAGGTAATAATTCATCCCAGTTAATACCACTAAGCCACGTATCTTGGAATAATATCTTCACAATAACTGTAACTGGAGCGAATAGGCCTAGAGTATCGTAAAACTTTGAAATTAACTTCAGTAATAAACGCTTTGTTACTGGTTCTTTAAATGCTCGAACAATCTTTTCCTGCACATCAATTCCAAAAACATCTCTGTCAGTATCCAATTTAATCCCTAAGACCTGCGTAATATTTTTAAACGGAATGTTTTCTTGTTTTCACATTTCTTGCAAAATCTTAGAATTTGTAGTCCATTTGGTTAATGGTAGGCTAATACGTGATGTAAGTTTCTGCATTTCTTGATATAGAATTGAAGCTTCAGTATCTGTAGATGTTCCCATGATAAAATCATCCATATAAATGTTATTCTTAATGTGCTTAGTTGCAGTAGGATACGTTTGCTTGCACATTGTAGCCAATTCACAAAGAGAAGCTGATAATAAAAATGGATTTGAAGTGAGTCCGATGGGAAGACGTGTGAATCGGTAGATTACAATTTCATCTTCTATGCAGAGTTTTCCATCAGGAGTATATGTTGTCTTGTACCAAAGAAATCGTGTTGCGTCTCTGTCTTCGTCTGATAATATCAGCTGTAGAAATGCTTGGCTTCCGTCACAAGTAATTGCTATTTTTGAAAGGCGAAATCTCAATAACGTAGCCATGATATCGGGAAGTAGATTTGGTCCAATTTCAAGAGCGTCGTTTAATGATGGATGACGTGGAGAATGGGAAGATGCATCGAAAACTATACGACACTTGGTTTCTTCATTTGCAATTTTCTTTACTGCATGATGGGGTAAGTAAAATAAACATTCTTTATTGTGTGCTTCATATGATACAATTTCAACTTGTTTTTTATCGATGTATTCTTACATGTGTTCAGAATATTCTTGTTTTAAAACTGCGTCTGTGTGTAGTTTTCTTTTTTAAAGAATTAAAACGTCGAATTGCGACTTCATAATTGTTTGATGAAAGTTGAACTTCTGGTTTCCATGGTAATTTTACTACTCGTCTACCATCGATGATTTCAAAAGATTGATGAAAGTTTGTCAAGAGTTCAGAGTTGCAGGTGCTTTTTTTTTATCTTGAAATGGTTGTATGCCAAAGCTTTCTAAGTTCCAGAATTCGCGTACCACATCGTCCAATGCTTGAGTTGAAGTATCTACATTAATATTATGAACTGTAGGAATGAAGGAATGAAGGAAACTGTTGCGTGTGATCGAGGTCCACTAAGTATACAGCCAAAAATTGATGGGGCCAAGGTCAGAGAATCCGACAGCTTGACTGGAGGGTTCAGAATTCACGACATTCCAGTAGAAATCTGCACCGATTAAAATCTCAATTGGTAAGTTCGACAGTGAATCATCTGGGTCCACAAGCTTCAGTCGTTTATTTTTCGAGAAGCGTAAAACGTCAGTTGGTGGAGGCGGATGTGATGCATACTTGTTGAGGCTTTCGAATGCAATAATTTAGACTTTAGATTTGTCCCAGATGCTTGATAAATGAAATTGAACTTTGAAATAACTGAACTGGTTGAAATAACTGGGAGTTTTAAATTGTTTACAAGTTCAGAAGAGACGAAACTACATTCACTTCCACCATCTAAAAGGCAACGTGTTAAGTTTTGCAATCCCAGCTGGACCCGTTATGAAAACTTGCGCACTTTGCAAATGAACAAAATTGGACTTAATTATATCAATTTTGATTGTAGATGCAGTCTCAGACTGCTCCTCAGTTGGAATTTTACATATTGATACATGGTGTTTTTCTTGTATTTGAGACAGCAGTATTTGTCTTTACGATAGCAATTTTTTGGGGGCGTGACCATGGTTAGTACACAGGAAACATCTGTTGGTAGCCTTCAATTTCTGTATGCGTGCATCTATATCCGTCACAGAGTTGCAATGTCGAAGCCAATGTTCGGCAGTTTCGCAGAAAGAGCAAAAAGGTGAATTTTTTTACCTCTAATAACTGGTTTAGAACGCACGTTGAAATTTTCTAAAGAGGACTTTATAGAATATTCTGAAACTAGTAAGCCTGTAATGTTATTTGCAGTAACTGCTCCCTCAACTTCTGCGGCTAAAAATTTCATCAATTTTGCAATGTCATCTTCATCCAAGTTTTCACGTTTGGCGTATATAACCCAATGGGGTCAATTCATGTGACGTAAAAGTCACATGTCATGTACTTCTTGCGCATGGCATTTAAGTTTCATCCGCACCGCTTTCGTCGATCAGTCTGCCATTAACGTTCTCCGCCAAGTATGAAGCGGATTTTTTGTTTACATTTGAAGTTATAATTTTTGAGTCATTTTCTTTCCTCTTATTATTTGTTAACAGTGGAAATACTGGTGTGCTGATGGATGCATGCTTTAATGCGAAACACAAGAGTGACTGACTTTTGTTGATAGCTTTGGTATAGATTTTTTCAAGCCTTCGAAGTCGGTGATATGCTCCGATCATTTCGAAGAATTCATTCAGCGTGTGCCCAATTATTAAATATAGCTGTTCTAGTAATTTGTTAGAAAAACTCTTCGAAGGAAAAGAAATCGGTAAGCGATTTGCCGTCAAAAACAATCAGACAAAATCGTGAATGCATTTCTAATTTACTTTATTCACATTTAATGAAATTTCTGATAATTTTGAATATTCTTAGAAGGTTTTAAAATGTTTACATAAATATTACATTGCATTTTTTTACAAAATCTTATCTAAATTTAATTAATGTAAGTAAACAAACTCCTGTTTCAAAAATAACAACTGCTATAATGCTAAACTTAGGTGGAAGAGAATATTACTAGTTTTCTAATTACATTTGCAGATTTGTGTAGTTCAAAGTGAATTTATATCAAACAACTTTTCTATTGTTAAAAATAAAATGTCAATAGTTTATTGTATTTAAACTGAAATTGACTGTTATCATAATATTCTGTTATAACACTGTGCACCTCAGTGATTTCTGTTTTAATAAATAAAGGTCTTTCCATTGAAAATAAGTTTTCATATCAGCATTTATTATATAATTTTTATTCCCAACTTCAATACTACATGCATGCTTCACTTTTTTTTTCTATTTCTTTAAAATATTAATTTTGAATTATAAAATTCTGTGAAAGCATAAAAGTGTTTCTTTCAACTTCTCTTTATATCCTATTTAACTTCTCTCTCTCTCTCTCTGTATATATATATATATATGTAACATTATTTGTTGTGAAGCAGAATGCAGTTTGAAGACAGTGAAGAGACTTTTCACATTTTTAAGTTCTTTTTAATCCATTGGGAAAGCATTATTATTTACAAGCAAAGACGCCGGCCATTGTGCGTCCGCCACAGCGCGTTGCAAAAACAGAAGTGGGGAAGAAGAGAAATAAATTATCCCTCCTCTTATATAACATGAGGTATGGGTAGGGAAAATATTATTTTCTAGTGCTAATATATTATTAAGATTCTGATAGGGATTTCTGACGCATGTCAATCACATGTAAAGGAAACACAGGGATCTTTTAAAAAGAATGTGCTTACTAGACAGTTTTTTACCCCTTCACGCCGAGCGTGTGAAAGTATCGGCGTTTAGTCGATTCAGCAATTTTATAAAGCTTCTCTTGAATTAATTAAGTAGGGACAGTGGAATTGGATCACGAAATAAGAGAATATTTTAGAATAAAGTTACTATGGGCTAAATTAAGATAAAATCTTGAAAATTAATTAAATTGAAATTAGAGTTAAAATATCATTACATATATATATAATGACCTTATTCTTGTTTATTAAATTTACTGTATTGTATGTTTTTGTTTTATTTTATGATATTCATTCAATGTAATTTTTATCAATATAACTTTAGCAGTTATAATATTTTTATAAATGTTCTGCTTTAAAAGTATATTGTTCAACATTATGTTTTTATTAGTGATAAAAAAATTGTTCTTTAGTATCTAGGATGTTTCTGTTGAACACAGTATGACATTCTTGTCATACTGTGTTTATATTATTTCTAAGTGTCTAGAAAAATAAATGTTTATAAATAGCAAATAGTTTTTTTTAGTTTTTTGAATTAGTGAGTACATTGAAATATACATTTGATCATATTTTTTCAAATAATTATCACATATATTTTATCTCTCTCTCTCTATATATATATATATATTTGTAATGTGTAAATAAAAATTATGAAAGCGTGATTTTGTTTTTTTTTTTTTCCTTTAATGATTTCTACAAATTAAAATGAAATTATTTATTCATAAGTTGCATAGATTTAAAAAAAGGTATCCATACCTTTCATATTTCATAATATGAAATTGTAAACATAATTTATTCAATATATACTAATTTGAGTTTCATGTTCTTTCCTCTGAGCAAGCTGAAAACATCAAAGTCTCAATATTTATAAAAATAATTACATAAGAAAAAATATATAATAATTTTATTAGTAAGCTTTAAAATATTAACTTATCTAAGAGTTATAATTATTTTTAAAAAGAACTAACTAGGTGAGCTATATTCATAAGATTCAACATTCCATAATATTTAAATAATGGGTAAAAAAGAACATATGTAGTTTTTCAAAAACACTGCCATAGTCATTTGTCAAAATGTATCCTTTGGATAAAAAGGGGGGGTGGAAAGGAAAGAATAAAGCGGCATCAAACGAATTAAAAAGCGATGTTAAGTAATTATGCAAAAACAATAATTCCATTGAAAATACTAACTAAAATTTTAATATAAGAAATAAAATTATGTAACTAAAAATTTGGAGAAAATAATTCAAAATAATATCTTTAAAAAAATCGGAAGTTTTTAATAATTGATCGGCTAGCGTAATATTTTTTAAACAATGATTTCGTCAACGTTATCGGCAGACATCACGACATGCGCAGAACGATTGAAAATTGAACAGAAGCGGTTTGTTTGGTACCTGACACGTGACCGTGAATTGATCCCATTACGACATACATCATGTGGAAAAGCACTGAGTATTTTTGGAGGGAAAATACTTCCGTATGATTGCGTGTTTTCGCCTAAGGCATCCAACGCTCGCAATCGTCTATTACAATCGATATATAATTCATTTAATGCTGATGGAGATGGATTTTTAATGGGTGTTAGGTTTTCTAAATAATCGTGATGAGTTTGTATTATTTTATCCTTATTGCCATATTTCGATTTTAAAATATCCTTTGTTGTTGCATATGTATCGGGAATTATATTTATTCCATCAACTAGTCGTTTTGCCTCTCCATCTAAATATCCTCGGAACAAAACATGTTTGTCAATAAGCGATAAACATTCATTCTTGTCGATGCAATTTTCAAAACGCTCCCAAAAACTGTGAAATTCTTCACTGTCACCGCAAAACGTATTTATTCTTACTGTAGGTAGGTTTACTGTAATGTTTGAAGACGCAGATGCGTAATTTATGCCGTCAGCTATTGGCGGTTGCCCATTATTTATACTATCAGATATTGGCGATCTTGGCGAGAAAAAATTGGTGTTTGTATTTGATTTCTTTTTATAAGTAAACATCGCTAAATGAGCATTTTCTGTGTATTCCTCATCGTTTAGAAGTTCGTGGATTTTATCATCTGCCAAGGTTAGTTCGTTTATTTTGTCTTGTAAGCGTTCAACGCTATATTCTAAATCAATTTTTTTCATTAGTTGAATCATTCAGTTTCGTTATCAGTTTCGTAATGGCGGCGCGAATTGTTGATCGTTTACGTTTAAGTAAATCAAGTTTCTCTTTAACGATTGACATTCTAATTCAGGTTCGTATCGAAAGTTTAAACAAACAAGTTTAGTAGACTTAACCCGAGTATGTTTCGGCACCAAAATGTGTGATTTTGTCGGTATAAAATTAGACTGAAAGTATCAAAAGACATTACTTTATTCTTCACAAAATCTAACTATTTACAGCTGCTGCCACTGCGCAATAGAAAATATTTGATATAGTCTCGTTTCCTACAGTAATGATTTTGAACAAAATCATGAAAAATCCAA
The DNA here is from genome assembly GCA_026543865.1 of Argiope aurantia. Taxonomy (NCBI): domain Eukaryota; kingdom Metazoa; phylum Arthropoda; class Arachnida; order Araneae; family Araneidae; genus Argiope; species Argiope aurantia. The sequence continues at coordinate 476,418 of JAPMOR010043956.1, forward strand.
ATTAAAACATTTTAAGCACATCTTCATGCAAAGTAAGCAGATGGCACCAGTTTCATGAAAAGTATGTATTTCAAGCTGAGTAATAAGCGTCGAAACGTTGGCGAAATTCAAAATGCTTAATTCTGAATTCCAAAAACTCCGTACAAGCTACAATTTGCCAAATTTACCTAAAACTTGTCCTTAACATCGGCTTTCGAATGATCTTACCATAAACCATATAAGTGCTTTATTTCAGGAGAAATTAAATCAGTCGTTGTCAATACATCACGGAAATGTTCATTGAAAAAGGCATTCGACATAAATTTGCCAACCAAAACAATTACAAATAAATGGAAAGTATACAAATCCGCTGTTATGGACGTTTTCAAATACGCAGATATATTGTATCTCACATACGGGTACAAAAGGTGAAAAATCCACTGATTATCTTTTTAACTTGTCAGCCTTTTAGACGTTTGTTGCTGTTACTGCTTTAACATTTCAGGACTTCGCTTCAACTCAATCGATTTTTTTACATTATGCCTATTACTACTTGTCTCTGAAATTACTATTATGGTTTTATACTTTATACGAGACTGAAGTGGAAATTTCAAAAACACTAATTTCTATGACATTTTAGGAAAAATTGCTATTATTAAATAATTAAATTCCATTGAAAATTCAGTGAACTGAATGAGGAAAAGAAATCTGTAGAAATGTTTTCTTTATATTATTTTTAATCAGAATCATTCTGAAACACTTGAACTTTCAATAAAAGGAGTCTTTTATTTGTACTGCAGACTTCGAGAATGCCTCGATTCAGCCTTACAGTTTTTGATATTACTTGTATGAATTCCCTTCCTTTAAAAGATTTGTACTTAGAAGTCTTACACAGGAACAAAATTTTATTGGAAATTCTAGTATATCCGAGATTTATTGTAGGGCAATCCCACCACAATTATTCCGCATATTCAGAGTAACCGTTAAATGCTAAAATGAAGCTGATCGAAATTTGTTCGATTATATAATTAAAAGAAGCAGACAGAAAACATTGATTAAAACTTTTTCCAAAGTACATTAACAATTGATAAATAAATTAAACTCAGTTTCCTTAACTAACGTATCAGAGCAAGTGGTAAAGGGTTTAAAAAATTTGAACCAAGAAACTACAAAATCCGATCTGTGTCTAATATTTATATTGCTTCAAAAGTTTGATTTCAAGTGCCAACATATTTGGTCTTAAAAAATTTAATGACAACTTCCCATCATCTGAAAAATTTAGAGTTCTTGAAGGAAAGATTCAGGTCGTCGGAAATAACTAAAGCTGATAACCTAAAATGTAAGAGTTTTTTTTTTCTTTTCTTTTCTTTCTTTCTGTCTTCGATTCTTGTGACTAATTCTGGATTGTTTAAAATGTAAAGACCATTTTGTAGCTAAATGTACAAGCTTATCTGAACTTGAGTGCAAGAAAAGATTTTGTTCGAAAGAGGAATCTTTGTTTCAGTTGTTTTTCTGAGAGCAAATCTGTCTCTCTCAATATATTTGCAGGTTTTCAAATCTAAAATATCATGTTCGATGCAATTCTGCTCTTTTAATGCAGTGTCTCGCTCTTCTTTACACAAAATTTGGTAATCGGAATTCAAATAAATATCCAGTGCATTAGTTATATGTCAATGTATGGCCTTCATTCCTTGATTGTTAACAGTAATCGCTTGGGTATATAGCAATTGCTTGCAATATACAAATTTTGCTTTTAACAGATGAGGGAATTCATCCTTGCTGTGTGTTTGCAATAAGCATTTTTATCCTACCTCGATACGTTTGACTACTTTCTCTTGTGGTTAAAGCTGCCTTTTCGGACTTCGTACCCGTCTGAAGTATTTTAAAGTTTTGGGCCTGTACTACCTAGTATCCAATCAATAACTAAGAGCAGCACTTTTTATAAGAGTTTTTATTTAAGACACACTAATTAACGAAAATAGATAAAATAGAAAAACTGCCAATAGAAAAGCTTGACAGAAATAATTATAGCTCATAATAATATCCTTCAAGCATTGTAGGGATTTTGTTCAAAATACCGAAGATGAACTTGCTGAATTAGAGACTCCTAAGGAGAAAAAGGACTATTGACTGAGGAAGATTCGAGTACATAGAATTATTTATTTAAATACAGAAAATAGCATTGGTCATTAGTTGCGGAAAAGGTAGACGCGAAGAAAGACCTGGCAAAATCTGAAACCGTATTTTTCACCAGGATCTCGCACATGAGCTGCCGTTTTAACAGATGTTTTTTTATCATGTCCAATCCATGCGATGAAATCATAGGACTTTGCGTAGGTCATGTACGTTAACCAGATTAAAGATGCAGAAGCGTCTATTGTCAAATGGTATAGTCTTTTCGAATTATTTATTACCTGTCAATAGAATTTTGAGGTACTGCTTAAACTATTTGTCGCTGGGAAAAGAAAATTTATTTTTCGCAAAATTGCAAACGAACTTATTCCTGAAGAATTTAGATTAAAACAGCGCCAAAGCCACCATAATTTTATTGCTTTAGGGTGAAAACTGGATAGGATTTTGCCTGAAAAAGGTAAATTAAATAAATTTATTGCAAATAAAAATATTAAGAAAAATGTCGCAAGATTGCAAAAATGCTTTCCCTGTAAAAAACCCGATTATGTAATCACAAATTGTCATGTTAAATTTTAAGTTAATGAGAATAAGGAAATTAAAATTCAACAAAATTGTAAAAACTGCTTTTTAACTGAAGAATACTTTAATTCGGAAATCAGTATTAGAAACGATTAGATGTCTGATACCATAGCTAGAGCCTATTTTTGTGGTATTGGAGAACTTTAAATCCGTTAATAATATTAAAATAACAGTAGTTTTTAAGGATATAACATGTCCTCACATAGCACAAAATGTTCGGAAGACATGTAAGATATTCTCCTCTTCTCCTTAGAATTTCCAAAGAGAAAGGGAATTGCTGCTTCAAGCGTGAAAACTTGAGGAGAGACATGTTAAAACTTTATTTACACCCCTTGATGTCCAAGATTTTCCGCCCAAGGGCGCTGTGTCCCCCTTTGGGTTTGTTCATATTGGGTTAGTCTTGTTCTGTACGTTGTGTTGCTTTGTCTTATGTGCGCTTTCCTTTGTAAATGTGCTAGCTGTATCTAAAATAAAATGTGAAAAATCCACTTGTTGCCTCCAGTTCCTTTCTGACAGTTAAGAGTTTTTGAATTATTCTATTGGCTAATTGAATTGAACGTGAACTCGAATTGAAGTCTTATCATTTTTGGGACCGAACCCTGAGAACTGCCCAATTCGGCCGAAGATAACTTTAGATGCGAATTAGCTAAAATGGATCTGGAATTTTTAAAAAAAAAGTTAGAACCTCTGTTAGAAAGGCGGCAACTGAATATTTTTAACGACTGGAGCAGGAAATAAACAAAACGGATGAAAGATCTGTAGACAGAATCGAAGAACTGTTAGCGAAATTAGTAGACAAAGATGATCAACTAAAGAAACTTGACTCAAAGATTTTAAATTTTTACCAAGCGCAAGGTCTGACAAACGAAGTGGAACTGCAACAAGAATACAGGGATCAAATGATAACTTGGAAAATGCGAACTGAGAAATTTTTTAGAAAAAATGAAAGCGAAACTATGGATGACAGAAATATTAACAGAAACTCTCAACAACGTTCAGTCAAACTTCCGAGATTACAAATACCTCAGTTTGATGGAGACATTCTGAAATTCAATGACTTTTATTCTCAATTGGATACAGCCATACATAAAACTTCAAGTCTTAGCGATGTTGAAAAATTTAACTATTTGAAATCTTATTTAATTAACGATGCTGAAAGGGTTGTTCGGAGCTTAGCTCTAAAAGCAGAAAATTAGGATGTTGCGATAAATATTCTAAAAGAAAGATTCGGTAGAACCCAGATAATTATTGATGCTCATATGTCCCAACTGTTAAATTAAAATCCTCTATGAAAAGCAAACGATGTTAAGTCGTTACGCAGATTATATTTATTCTATATATGAAACGCACATACGCGGTTTAGAAAATAATGGTGTTAATCCAAATAGTTATAGTTCTTCACTACATCCTATATTATTAAAATCTATCTCTAGGGAATTATCCTTGGAATTTTCACGTAAAATATACTCGAAAAGTATACTATTTCGAAAAGTATACTATCCGAAATAGTATTACTATAAATACTATTTCGGATTTATTAAAATTCTTAAAAATCAAAATTCAGTGTCGCGAGCGAAATGAACATTCAATCAAAGAATATGGCACAGATGCACGCACAGAATCTAGAGTTAGCACTTATGAAAAACCTAACCATAAATACGGAAAATTCAATAAGAATAAATTTGGGTATTGAACCGAAATAACCAAACAAGCGCGAATACTCCGCATGCCTCTGCCTTTGTAATAGATGTGTTTATTTTGTGTAAAGCCTAAATCCGATCACGATTCTTCATCTTCAGGAAAGAAAGGCAGATTTAAAAAGAAACGGGATATGTTTCTTGTGCCTCACGAAAGCAGGACATGTTTACAAAAATGGCACCTCGAAAGGACATTTGGTAAATGTCGACATAGGCATTCTGAGCTAATTTGCGACGCGTCAACACCCGCTGAACCCGCAGGGGGTGAAAGGTCGGAAGTAGAGAGGAAAGAAATCGTAACTTGTTCGGACATAAATATCATTGAGGGTGAGGTACTTTTAGAGACTTGTTCGGCGTTATTGAAGTTGGAAGAAAAAAGGAAAATGGTAAATATCCTGCTAGATAACGATTCTCAGCGATGCTTTTTGAAAAAGGAAATAGCTGACGCGTTAAAATTGCCTATAATGAAAAGAGAAAGACTGTTAGTTTATACATTTGGTTCGAGGGACCCGATAGAAAGAACATATGAAGGTGTAAAGTTGACTCTTTGCGATTCTCGTGACCTTGAAAAAAGTATTAAAACTGAAGCCTTACTTTACGATGTTATTTCTAGTTCTCCTTTTAAAGTATCGTCTAATAAACTAAAAAAGGTGCTTATTAAGCATCTTTATATAGCTTTATAGTATATTTTTATACAGCTTTCAAATGTTTGCGAATCCTTCGGAAACGAATTTTCTCTCTTGATTGGGGAGCAAAATGTGTAGGAAATTCTTTCAGGCAAAAGGGAAAATTTAACTAAAACAATATTTGTAATTGATACAATTTTCGGTAAAGTTGTACAAGGTCGAATCTCACCAATAAATTTAAATTGCGACAAAAACGTTCCTGTTTTAAAAATAGAATGCTGCTCAGCGTTAAATGAAAATTTAAAAATGTTTTGGGAATTAGATTCAATGGGAATAATTGATAAGGAAAATATCTCCGATTGCGACAAGGATTTAATTGCGAGGTTTAAGAACTCAAAAATGGAAGATATGAAACTAAGCTCTTTTGGAATAAAAATCCTAACGAATTACATAATAACTTTGAGATAGCTAAGCGCAGATTTGAAAATTTATGTATGAGAATGAAAGAAAATAATTGGATTTTGAGTGAATATCAGAATATTATTGCAGATCAATTAAATCTGAATATTGTTGAGGACTGCTGCTCGAAAAATGAAGATAATGCATACTATATGCCTCATTCCACAGTTGTAAGAATCGATAAAGAAAAGATGAAAGTTAGAATGGATTTTGATGATGAATGGGTTTTGCGCTTCCTCGAAAGGTAGAGGCAGCAAATCTTTAGATGACTGTCTTACACCTGGTCCGCCTTTGAATCCTAGAATCCTTGATGTGCTATTGAGATTTCGTGTATTTGCGTATGCATTTTGTAGTGACATACAAGGAGCATTTTTAACAATTGGAATAGCTAAGGAGGATAGGAATTATTTCAGATTTTTTCTGGTTTCCTGATGACCAGGATTCGAAGTCGCATAAATTTCTGAAAATTATACACGTACCATTCGGTGTAACATCTAGTCCACTTATGCTTGCTGCAACCATTAAATATCATATTCGAAAATATAAACAAATGCAACGCAAATCTTATGAAATGCTTAATTCATAACGTTACGTAGATGATTTGTTTTACTTAGCTAATACGGTAAATGAAGCTTTACATCTTTCTATTACTGCCGTAGAAATTCTTCAAGATGCGAACATGAAGTTGAGAAAACTTAAAACCTATTCCGAAGAATTGAGAAATTTGTGGTGCGAGAGAGGTATGGAAGATATCGAAGAGTCCAGCATGCGTCCTTTGAAAGTTTTGGGAATCATATGGAACATTAATGTTGATACGTTTAAATTAGACGTGCAACCTATTCTCAACATGATCTAGAATTTGAATAGTACTAAGCGTAACTTTCTTCAGACAGTTGCAAAGATCTATGACCTAGTTGGATTTGTTTCCCCATTTATTGTAATCATTAAATGTCTATTACAAGAAATATGGGAATGTGGTTAAAAATGGGATGATGAACTGCCAACTAAAAAAAAATGGGGAAAACTGGTGAAAAAAAAACTAAAGAAAAAAAATGGGAAAACTGGTGCTCGCAAATTTATTATTTGAAGGACTTGGCATTCGAAAGGAAATATTTCTCCTTTCCTTTGAATCAAGCAAAGGAATTAGAATTGCACATCTTTTCGGATGCTAGCCCTAGAGCATTCGGAACAGTGAGCTACTTTCTCTATGTAACAACCGATGGATGTATATCCACGAGTTTTATAACATCCAAATCGCGAGTAGCACCACTTAAGAAATTTACCCTCCCTAGATTAGAATTAATGGGAGCTGTGGTTGCTTCTAATATTTTGCGATATTTAAAAGAAAATTTTAATTTTCCCATATCCTAAGTAATTTTGTAGAGTCATCTTTAATCTCTCTCCAATGGATTAAAGGAACAGCTTCTAAATGGAAACCTTTTGTTTCCAACCGTGTGATGGAAATCCAGTTAAACACCGATGCTCTGATTTCAACAATTTCTCTATTGAATCATGCGAGAGAAAAATTAATCAAAACGAAATCTTAACTTTTGTGTGTGAAGCTCATACAAAATCCGTGCCTTTACTTGATATCAACAAGTACAGTTGCTTGAATAAATTGCTTCGAGTTACAAGTTGGGTGCTTCTCTTCATACACAATGTTAGAAATAGTATTAAACGATATGACATAATAAGTGCTGAAAAACTTGATGGTGTCGAAAAATATTGGATAAAATCAGTACAAGGAGAAGTTTTTGTTGAAGAAATTGCTTATTTAAAGCAAGGAAAATCAGTGATGAAAACTTCCAAGATTTTGGAATTAAATCCCTTTTTTGATTCTGATGGGATAATTCATGCTGGTGGGAGACTCCAGAAATCGAAATTTACTTACCTACAAAAACATCCAATTCTTATGCCTGCAAAGAATCCTTTTGTTATTTTTAAACTCACATAGAAAAGTGTTTCATGGAGCGATATCTGAAACTCTCACGGAAATCCGCGAGAAATATTGGCTAATTAGAAAAAAACAATATTCTAAAAGGATGTGTTTTATGTAAAAGATTCAACTCTTCACCCAGGTGTTCAAGTTACTACACCTCTGCCAGTTGCGCGAATGGAGCAGTTAACTCCATTTTCTATTGTGGGAATAGATTTCGGAGGACCCCTCTACACTAAAAACTGTGACAACAAAAACTCGTTTAGTTTATGTGCAGTGTAACCCGAGCTGCCTACTTAGAACTGGTTAACAATCTGACAGCTGAAACTTTTCTCCTAGCACTTAGACGGTTTATCGCTCGTCGAGGGCTGTGTTCCGAGATTTGGTCAGATAAGGCTCAAACTTTCAAAAGAATTGATTTTAGAACTAAAACATTTGTGGAATGTCATCAGTCATCCAATGGTGAAAGACTTTTATGCTTCCCACAAAACCCAGTGGCTCTTTATCATTGAGGACGCTGCATGGTGGGATGGTTTCTATGAAAGATTTATTAGATCTGTGAAACTTGCCCTTCGAAAAACTTTAAGCAAAACCACTTTGTCTCGAGAAGAATTAGAGACTTTAATTATTGAAATTGAAGGTGTGCTTGATTCTCGTCCTTTGACTTATGGGTTTTTTGATTTTCAGGAACCTGTACCTCTTACTCCAGCTCATTTGTAATTCGGAAGAAGAGTTAACAGTTTACCTCCTGCCAGGCTTACTATTGACACTAATTTAAGTAATAGGAAAATGGTAATTAAAAGGTTTAATTATCGTGAAAGATTAATAAATAATTTCTGGAAAAAATGGCTTAAAGAATATCTTTTAATGTTAAGATCTACTCATTAAGTGACACCAACAAGCAAAGTTAAAGAATTTAAAGTTGATGATATTGTATTAATTAATGATGACAAATTTCCTAGGCATTTTTGGAAATTAGTATCTGTATTTCCTGGTAGAGATGGTAAAGTTAGATCTCTTCAAGTTTAAACGAATACATCTGTTATTAAAAGGTCTGTTCAATTGTTATACAACCTCGAAATTTATGAATGATTAATTTGAATAGTATTATTAATGTCATTATGTTTTTAGGAGCATATATTGAGATTTGGAATTTAAATGCAAATGTGAAGATATTTATCCTAAACTTGTATTTAATTTTATTATGATAATTTTGTGAGTATGTAAACTATTTTCATGAAGTATTGAATTTGTGTCACTAATAGTCTGTCTTAAATAAATGTTGCATTTATACCTGATGTGTTAAATGCAAAATGTTAAAATTATTTAAACTTTTGAATATTTAGTTAAATTGAAATTTTCATAGCATCGTAACATAAATATTGATTTAATTATGTTAATTTACAGAAATTTTAATTTATGTTCAAATTAGATATGTGAGAAAATTAGAAATGTTGCAATGTGGAAGGCTTTTTAAATATTTAATTTGAATGAACCCCTTGGTCAAACGGTGGATTAAAACTTTAATTTACATCCCTGGAAGTCCAAGGTTTTCCGCCCAAGGGCGCTGTGTCCCCCTCTGGGTTTGTTTATAATCAGGTAGTCTTGTTGTGTACGTTGTGATTAGGGATTGCAATATCGGACCAAAAGTTCAATATCGGTATGCGGTATTTTTTAGATCTAAAAACCGGGATACCGGTTTTAATACCGGTAGTAGAAATTTTAGAAAAAGAAAGAAAACAAGGTGTTTCTTTGTTTTATTAGAGAGTGTAAATATCACAAAAAATAATTTGTAACTTATAAATTATAACAGAATATAAAGAATCACAAAAAAGTAAAGGAACATTTATTTTATTGAAATAACAAAAAAGTGTAAATGTCACTGTTCAGTCTGTGGTACTATTACAAATTTTGAAAATGTGATCTAAAACACATAATGCATCAATTGTACTGTCATTAAGCCTGGAACGTAATTTTCTGCAAATATTTCTAGCTGTCGAAAACGCTTTTTCGGCATCTAGGCTAGTTGGTGGTACTGTTAGCAATCCGCGATATACTTTTTCCAAATATTTACCTCTAAATCCCTCATCTTCGAATAAATCGATTTCTCTTCGGATGGTTTTGGATATAGCTGATTTCTGTATTGTATTTCGGTTTTTTAAATTTTTTTTTAGTATCGACATTAGTGTCATCATAATCTTCGAAAACTGTACCGAATTCTTCTGAATGTGGATATGTTTGTGGGTAAAAAATTTTAAGGAAATTTACTATAAATTTGATCAGATTTGAATTGGTTCGTCTCTTTTCTTCTTTTTCATTTTCATTTTTAAAAGCATTATAATTATGTAAATACTGTAAGACATTCTGTATTACTAACTATCTGTAATTTTTACGTCTCATAAAACCGCGAAACTTCATTGTTAAATGTAAACATCTCCTCCTTTCATCTTTCCTCTCAACCCTATTTTGTCGATTTGAACCCATCCTAACGCATGCGCAAAAGCACGGAGTCTTTAAAATCCGTTGTCGAACATTATTTTATCACTTCTCTTGATTGTACGATGCAACTTTGTATTTACAGTCTAATTAATTTCGCCTATTAGGGAGACATAAAAACAAAAACGTATACTATTTTGCTATGTTGGCGATCCCTGAATATATAATGGAGACAATTAAACAATTTCTAGTAAATGCCGAAAAAACGGTATTTAAACTTGTAAGTACCGATATTACAAAATTGTACAAATGACTCAAAGTACCGGTATTGCAAACCCTAGTTGTGAATGTCTAGTTGTGTTGCTTTGTCTTTTGTGCGCTTTCCTGTGTAAATGCGCTAGCTGTGTCTGAAATAAAATGTGAAAAATACACTATTTGCCTCCAGTTTCTTTTTGACATTTAAAAGCCTTTTTAATTATTCTGTTAGCTAATTCAATTGAACGTCAACTCGAATTGAAGTCTAATTAAGGGAGACTTCTAAAATACGCATTGTTGCATTTCTTATCGATGTGCGAAACGGGCATTTTAAGGACAAGCATTCTTAGAAAATACATGATTGAACATTTTGAAGATGGCCTTAATTAAAATATACATTTGTGGAAATTTTATTGATATACTTCCGTAGCAGTTATGCAAACGGATATATTGAAAATAAAGATTATGTTCATGACACATATGTGGAGCATTTTGATTGAGCTTCAGCAGAAAAACAATTTTAAAAATTAGCTTAGATGTTACATCCAATATAAGAAATTTTATGATTGAACCTGACTATAATGTTCGTACTTTTATGAAATTTCATTGTGTGAATTGAGTCGAAATGAACATATATATGCTCTTATATTACTAAAAATAAATGAATTGTGAATTAAATTAGCTATTTGGCTAGTATTAAAAATGATTTATGATTTTTTTTGTTACATTTTCATAATCAATGAAGTAAAAGAAATTTTTTCTTAAATAAAAACATTCTACTTCTTTAGTTCGCCGTTCATTGAACAGTATCTCTAAAGAAGTTATCGAATTTTGGAACTTTGTAAATACGGAGTGAAAAAAAAAAAATTCAGATTGCAAAGTAATTTCGAAAGCCGTGATATTCCGGGAGTTTGAGACATATATATGATTTTAAAAAAAGATGCCATTTAATCAACAATCTATGGCTAAAATAATAAGGAAAAAAGAACATGGCCAGTCACCAAACCTCAGCCACCAGGTAGATCTCGCCAATTTCTATTTCACAGAAAGCTCTTGATTTCTAGATAAATCAACAATGATTATCTGTCCTCCCTCCCACCACATTTTGAGAGTTATAGTAAAATAAAACTATAAAGCAGCAGTCAGCGTTAACAACCAGACAGATTATGTCAATATTATTCGCCAATTGATTTAGTCTCTTTGCATGCATAGCTAATATGAGTCAGTTCGCTCCATATTTATTGCACAAGAATGCTTTAAATATTATTTCGCTTCTCTTGATAAAATGCAGGTGATCAAAAGTAATTCAAATGGCTAAATTTTTACTTTTAGTATTGAAAGCGAGCAGAGTATCAAAGGCAATTAGTATCACCTCTTCTAGAAGTAATTTTTAGCAGTAACAGAACCGGCTTTCAAAAGAGTATTGATCGACTGTTTTATGATCAGCACAGAAAAGTCATACCATCGGGTAAAATAAACTGACCCACAGAAAAGGGAAGGCTGCCGCTCATAAATTTTTGTCAGAGAGAAATGTAAATGTCTTTATTCCTTCAATTCAATTTGGTCAAATATCTCCAACTGTTATCAAGGTTCAAAACAGGGGTAAGAACAGACTTGTTTCATTCGAAGCAATTGAGAAACTTTGACATATACTGCAATTTGTACAGCTAAAACTAAACCTGCTTTGAAAGAAATGTGAAATATTCTTTTTATTTTACGCTTTGTAGTCCTTATTTTAAAAAAAATTTATTTGCTGGAAAATTCAGCAAATATAAATAATTAATAAATGTTCATGATATAATAAAAAAGGTCATATATTCTATTTATACGTGAAATTAATAATAAGAAATAGAAATGTAGTTTGAGTTTGATTTAGAAGCAGTTTTATATTTATTTCAAGATAATTTCTTGTCTATTATAATAATTTTGATTGCCTGAAGTAATAGGATTTTACTCTTTTTCTACACGATCATTACAATAAAGATTGAAATTTTGGAATAAATCTGTGATATGTTTATTCATTAAGCAAGTATTTTATATGCATTAATTCTTTCTCTTTCGAATAAATTAATCCAGCGAGTCTGTTAAAACGGTTATTTTTGAAAAATTAGTCATTAGTTCGGTAACCAGAACAGAACAAATTCTTAATAAGACAAAAATAATAATCTTAAATTGGCTTGAAATGTTGCGCGTTTCAACTATATTATTTAAAATTTTGCAAACGAAAGCTTCCAAGTCTCAAAATATTTGCCATTTGCTATATTTATAAATATGTCTTCTAAATTTTTCGATATTAAGACTATAATCAAAATAGCATATTGGTGCACGTTTCCATCTGGTAACTATAAAGATAATAATAATAATAATAATTTTCTATTTTATTTATAATCTTTTTGAATTGATAGCTATAGATATTTGCATAACCATGAAAGCAGGTTAATGAAATTTTATAGTAATAATGTCAATATTTCTGTATTGCTGCATTCATGGATCTTTTCATAATGCGTAAAGTTTTGTTTATTAATTTTGTTTCTTAATTTAGCCTTTATCAGTCTTTAAAAGTGTTCGATATAATAAAGACAAAGAATACATTTCTTTTCTGCTCCTAGTCAGGGACGGCCATCCGGGGAGGGGGTGCGGCGGGTGCTATGCACCTTGGCCCCACCGTGATTAAGAATTAAAATATTGTTCTGAACAATAATAGCGTTTACATGTACTGAAAGATGCAAGTTTGTTCCCACGTGGCTGGCTGAACGTCGACTGACACCGTTATTAGGCAATGATCGCAGTGAAAGCATAAAAAGGGGTAAAAAGGATCGCATAAAAAGGGGGGAAAGTTCATTAATGAATAAGGAAATCCCCTTCAGAAATATTAAAACAGAGAGGTGCGGCTTCTTGGTAGAAAGCGGCGGCCAGAAGTCGGGGCTCAGGCTGGGTTCAAATGGACTTGTAAATCATCAGCTGTTTACTTTTTTCCACATTCTAATGTAATATTTTTTTTATGCGTGCGTCTGTGGATGGTTGTTTATATTAAGTTGTTCAAACAAAAAGTAAAACGAATATAAATTAAACGATCAATGCCTAACAATTCACGCTGCATTACTTTTTTACGGGCCACGACCAGAATGAAATGAATTAAGGAAGAAGTTTAAATGGAGCAGTCGATGGATTTGGAAATATACGAAGTTTACAGTATGTATTATAGTCTTGCGCAAGCGTGCAAAATATTAATAATATAAGGTAAGTAGGTTTACAATCCGATCCTATTTTATATCCAAATTTGTATAAACACGCGGCTTTTCAACAAATTTCACTGTTTCAACATTTTCATTACAGAATTGTGTACTTTGAGCGGAACTTTCTTCCCCAGTTGAAGTTTGAATTGTAACTTCTGAAGTCGAAGCAATTTCTTTGCCAGAATTATTTCGTAGCCAAGAAAACAGATCTACTTGTGATCTTACCTACTAGGTAATAGCGTATAGTATAACATATAGTAATTTAATAATCATTTGACATTCATTCTATAAACTGATTAATTCTGTTTGATATAGCCATGTACATGCCAAGGAAATATCCCTCTGGATGTCAAAAAAGAAAATTTTCAGAAAAGAAAAAAGAAGAAAAGCTAAACTTCAAGAAGTCACTAGTGCAAAACAAAATGCACGTAACGTCAAAATATGGTGGCTTTTTCATTGTAAACAGCAGTTGCACATACCACAACAGTGCCCCGACATCAATGCCATTGAATATTCGTGGGCCATACTCGAAAAAGTGGTTCAAAAGCACAAAATTAGAAACAAAACCCATTTAAAACAAATGTTGCAAGAAGAATGGAGTAAAATATCTTCAGATACCCCCAAAAATTGTTCCAATCGGTACCACGACGTTTAGAGGCCATTATAAAAGCCAAAAGACATGCAACTTAATAGTGACACTTTGTTTCTATTCATGATATTGCAAAAATTTCATTGGTGTATACTCAATTTTTTGAGGCAAAATTCTGCGTATGTTTATTTAAAATGCTTCTGAAACTTTTCAATTTAGAAGTTTTTCATTTATTTTTCCTTATTTTTACTCTAAATTAAACCATTTGTTAGATATAAAAATAAAAATATGTTTCACTTCTCTGTAATGTGTTATTTATATTAAAAGTCGGATTTATCAAGTAAAAGTTAAGTGTACTCTCAATTTTTTTGAGCCACTGTAGCTATGATTTAAGAATACAAGTTTCAGTAAAACCAAATTTTATTTTATGTTCTCACATCATAACTTAAAATTAGCAATAGCAGAATATAATTATATATATTTTTTTCAGTTCATGGTAACATATAAAGAGAAAAAATAGAAATGTTGAGCTCAGAAATTATAAAAAAAATAGACATAAGCTGTTCTGGGAATGTCAAGAGAAATATAATGATTAGCAAAATATTTCTCTCTGACAACAAAGATAATATATTCATACAATCATATAAAATCTTAAAAAGCACTTTTTTTTTTTTTTTTTTTTGCAGAAACAGTGCAAATTAGATGTTAATGAAAAATATGTCACCATATTATTCAGAAGTCTTCTGTAAAGGAATATAAGACATTAATGTTAAATTATTTTTTTTAATCCGTAAATCACCTGCTTTGAAGATGTATCAATGGGAACATGAGTTAAGCAAAAAGTACTTTTGAATAATTTGAAGATTCATTAATATCAGGAAATTCTGAACCATCTACAAAGAGCAATAGAAATAATAATAATAAACGTGGGAAACAAATAAAAGCCATCTGAAGAAAATAAATAGTCTAAAATGTTTCGTTTGTACTGAACGATTGTCATTTTTCTCCAGCATTCGCTGTAGTGAAATAATATACAAAGGAACACTTATAAACGATGAAAAGGAATTTGTATTAAATATCCATTAAATAAGTAGAAAGATTATTGAAAAATATGTTGCACATCGTTTGGAATCAAATACCATTCCTTCTCAAACCACAGGGAAATGCGTTGTGATACAACTCAACATATAAATGGCAACGTTTATCCCTGGTGCCCCTCTCACTCAAACGGTCCTACCTGTGAAAAGTACGGGATTCGTCCATCTCATAGGGATAAACGTTGCGATTGAGACGCTAGTCACTGCGGCAGAAATCCGCAGTATTGATTAATTTCTTTGGTTCCTGTTACTGTCAAGGCGTCTCTGAATCTTGGCTAAACATGGCGACACGCTATTGTTTTCTGCGTATTTTCGGAGCAGCTCCCGTATACGGCCTAGTGGCGCCATTTTTTTCGCCAATAATGCGTGTTTAGGATGTTGTGATTCTTAACCGGAAGTTTTGAAGCCAAGCCACGTTAGGCTTATTTCCAAGACTGACAAAATGCAATAGACTATAAGTCAAGGGGTGGCGATGCCCCCTTTTTATTTTAAATAATTCAGATAAATGTGATTATTGACTAATTTTTGAAGCCATGTTAGGCTGAATCCTAGGACTGACAAAATACACGAGCATAAATCAGGGGGAGGGGGGGGGGGTATTGAAATATTTATGATAAAGATCCAAATGAAACGATTTGTTTAATTATACGTAAAATGAAGCATGACGAAATGCTCACTTGCTCTTAAGTATAATGAAATGCTCAAAATTAATATTAAATGATGATGGCGAAATTATTTTTTGCTCCGATTTTTAAATATGATTTCTTAATTTTATGCTGAATATGTTCTCATAAAAACATTGATATTTTTTTCATTTTAAAAGCTTAGTTTATAAACGTTAATAGCTGTCTATGTGAGCTGCTCCTTATAAAAACACATAAAAATACTGAATATGTTCTAAGGTTTTAGGTTACCATAAAGAAGAATACATATGCCGATGACGGCAACCAGAAATTATCGTTTATCGCCAGAAATTATCGTTCTCGCCAATTTGGCGGAGGCCGTGGAGCTGAGCTTTCTTTTCATATTTAATTTTCACACTTTCTCTTAATATTTTCAAGACAATCAATACCTCTAAAGCGGTAAGTACCCCCAAGTTTTTTAATACTGATGTCTCTGATATTGGTTAGTCAAATTGAAATTTATTATATAGAGACTGTTTATTTTATTTGAAATTTTTAATAACTTAGTGTTACAAATGGTAGGAATATAAATAATAAAATTTTGCTTTATCGAAATATCATTTATGAATATTCTAGAATCATTTATATGACAAGTTTCATTTACATATATATCCCATGACTAGCATATTAATTTTAAACGTTTTAATTATATGATCACATGGCTACCATTATATGATCAAATTTATGTAAGAACCCAAAGCTTTCTTATAATTTTCAATAACCAAGTAAAAATTGTATTCTTTGAAACAAACCCAGATTCATTGAGAAGGTTTTGGTATGATATTATGAAAAGCTGTTTGTTGTGCTTGTGTTTTCAAGTTTTATATAAAAGCTTTTTTTTTTTTAACTTGTACAGATTACTGAAAGAATTTGAAACTGTTAATTGTGTATAGTATTATTGTACTTGTGTTGTCGATGCACAGTCCCAATATCTAAAGTATGTTTTTGAACTTCATGATTCTAGATTCAATGATCTAGACTATTAGTATACTCAAAAACCCACAGATGTTTTCCTTTATTAATCATTTGTATCCACTGGGGTACAAAATCTTTAACTTTCTTGATTCACTAAGAATAATACCCAATTCCTTTTTTTTTTTTTAATATTGATTTAAGCATGAAAGTAATCTGGTTTTCAACTTCTGGAGTTGAAGAAATATGCCAAAGTAAATTTTTATTAATTTATAAAGGTTGCAAAGTTTGTTTTTTAGTATTAATTTTGTAAAAGTGTCTGCAATCGAAGTATTAAAAAAAAGATAACATATGAATTCTTGATTTTATATACTATTGCAGAGATTCAAATGAAATTTCATTATTTATTAAAGTATAATGTAATGCACAACCCAATCACAAGGTTAAAATTTTTGCTTGTGATATTTTTGTCTTAAAGGGAAGCATTTGTAATGGAAATTTAATCGAAATGGATACATTTAAGACAAGTGTACATAAAAGCCTAAACATTTGCACTGGCTTGACAGTGGAGAAAAATGTACAGGTTATTCATAAATTAATTTCTAATTTGGAGACTTGGATAACTAAAACATTAAAAGTAATAAGTCATTTCACATGCAGATTAAAAACAGCATAGGAAGTTAAATTTTACACAAATACTATTAGAAGCTGATATAATCTTAATACCAATAAAATTCTTTCTGGCTATATATGTATATGAGCATGTCTTGCATCTCCTTCGAAACAACTCTATCAAAATCAGCCAAATTTTGCATTCTTATTATATGAGATATGAAAAAGTATTCATCTTGTCAACTTTTCAAAATTTTCATTTATAAAATATTCATTTGATTCATTATTCATTTGATTAGAAAATAAGTTTTTTTTTTATACTGTCTCTACCAGTATTTTTTTTTAAATTTCATTATGCCTGTTGACATTACTGTGATTTATTTTAAAGTAGTGGTTTACCAATATTTAAAAGCTAGCTTAAGTATTTGCTTAAATGGAGACAACTTTTATACTATTTTTATATTTGTGAACAAAATTTATAGAGCTAATATAAGAAATGATTAACTTACAATAAAAATTAGTCCTTAATTTTTTTTTAAATTTATGATTCAATTGATATTTTAGTCATATTTAAAAGTAGACAATAAGAATTTTAGACAATAAATGGTATATTGTCTAAAATTCTTTTGTCTTGTCTTGTATACCTTACTCAAAATTTTTATATTGAAAATATTATCCAAGAAAAGATTTTTATCCTAATGACATATATACAGAAGATCAGCAGATTGAATTGAAACTGTTGACGATGAGTCTAATAACCCTGATGTGATTAATTAGTTAGTTTCTGCAAGTACAATACTATATTTTTCATTCTCGTGTATGCATTTTGATTACTGGGGCATTAATAAAATTTTGAATATTATGTTTTTTGTGTATTTTTGATCAATCATGTCTTCCTAAGTTTATAAATGAAAATTGGTTACACTGCATCATAAGTTTTGGCTGCAAAGGCCTACATACATTTCAAAAATTTCATGCATGAAAAAGTACAGATAGGCAAACCATTGATGGATGGTCTAAATTTGATAATCTACAGTTTTGATGCTACATCCATGTACTGATATTTATCGATTTAGCTGTATTTTGTATTTATTTGTTTTAGCATTTATTCAGACAGACAACATCCCCTGAAAGATTTCTTTAAAAATTTGTTAGGAAAATAGAAATTTGAAAAGATGATGTACCAAATTTTATACACTTAATTCAGATCGGTTATTATATTCAGATGGACAGACATAATTTCAAAAATGTGCTTTTCTTACTCTTGGAATTGTAACATGAAAATTCGTCAAGTTCTCCGATTCAAATTATTTGATGACTGCACAAGTTCTTCTTTGACTTTTTCTGAGATCTTAATTAATGTTTCTTGATATTTTAAAATTTTACTTTTTAATCTTTTATCATGAATTCCAATAATAATTTTTTTTTCTACTTGAATCTTGTACACTGAGCTCCTGCAGATGCAGGTAGCAGAGAAGCTGAGGCTGAAACGAAGGAAAATTTGAATAAAATTCATAAATAAAAACACCATCTTTCTGTTTTTGGATATTTAACTATTTAGATAAAAGCAAGAAGACATAAAAGAAGTCTTCCCTGTACAGGCTGATTTATTTCTTAATCATTTTTATAGGACTTCATAACAAATAAATTATTTAACTTTTTTGACGAAGAAATCTATGATTGATTGTTAAAATTCTGTATAATGTCTACAAAATCAAGTTTTATCTTCTTGTGTGTAATTGTTTGCTTGCTAATAAGATGCTATCTGATATCTTTTTTTTTTCACATAGATCGTTAAGTAATGGTATTTGTATTGTCGAATTGCACTGTTATTCTCTAATGATTATTTATTAAATTGACAACCAAAACCGTGAGATATTTACCATGGCATATTTGGGTAACTGAAAATGTATCCGATTATAAGAGTTGTGAAGATAAAAAGGGGAAATCCGTGACTGTTTAATCCTTCTCTGCAACCCTAACACTGAATGGACATCCAAAATAAAAGCATCTTGACTATATGTCTTAGTTTTCGTCCATCAGAGATCGCAGCTGAGAGGTCGTTTGTTGGTGTAGCTATAGAAAAGCTATCATCAACTATAATTATGGGCAACCTGCATCGGACAATTTCTACATGGTTATACTAATACTAACAGTTATTGTGAATCTTCTCACAGTAAGTTAAAAATAATATATCTTGAGCATAAGTATAATAGGCGAATAGATGATCTTGTTTCAACTCTTTTAAAAATGGAAAGTCATGGATTTTTAAAATATTCTTCTATTGTTATTAATAATATTCCTACTCATTCCAAGTTCACTAAAACTGTTAAAGATAAATGTGACAGGGCTGTAAAGATTCAGAATACAGATGTCATTGAATATGTCAATCATTGGGAGGTTAAATCTCAATCAGTAAAAGGAAAAATATATGTAGTAAGAGAAATTGCAGATACTTGTGTTTTATTTCATCATTGCAGCTTTAAATGTATAAATATTAATTGTGCTGCATTTTGCAGTCATTTGTATCATTACTCTTGTGATGAATGCAGCAATTTGTGTAAGCACATACATAAAATTCATTTAATGTTTTCCAAACTTAATATGTGCACAGCTGATGATTTTCATAAATTTGATGAAGAAAATACTATTACAATTAATTCTGATATTGTGAGTGAAAAATTAAATCCCAACATGTTATCTACTAATGAGAAGTGCAGATCGAAGGAGGCAGAGTGCAAAAAGTTATGTTCGGAAATATTAGAATTAATAGAAATTCCACAAATTAAAGAAATCGTGTTAAATAATGTAGTTAGTTGTTTGAATAATTTAGTAGCTGGTATGCGTGGGGTTTTGAATCTTAAAAATAATCCGGCTTCTATTGCACCTAATCAAAAAATTAATCCACAGATTAAGTTTTTTAAAACTTCTCGTAGAAAAAAAAAAGGAACTGCCCGGCCCATCAAAATTGCAATAAGAAGCAAAAATTAAATGAACTCCTTGATGAACCTAATAATCTTTCTGAGCAAGAGGCAGATTTAAAATCTTTTAATCTTAAAAATTTTGAATGTGTTAATATTGATGTGTTTCATAGATTTTATAAGTTTAATGTCACAAATCCTACTGCTACAATATTAACTATTAATAATATTGATCTTTCATTTTATATGTTAAAATCTTTATATCCATTTGTTACTGTCAAAAAAGAAAAATATCTTAAATCAATATCATCCAATTTCAAAAAAGGTTGGCTATTCAGTCATTGATGCATCTAATTTTGTATTAACTAGAAGATTCCCAAATTTCAAAGCTGTAGAATCTTTACACTCTCTTTTGATTTTTAATCAAAAAAACAGTCTTAAATTTCCTTGGATTCAAGAAATAGGAAATTTTGATTTTCTTTTAATTCCTGTAAATTTAAATTCCCATTGGACTTTAATTATAGCTGATTTGAAAAATAAAATATTTTAATATTTTGACCCACTTTGTTATAAGCTGCCAGATAAGGATACCTCAACATTAATAAACTGTTGGTGTACAGTATTAAATGATTCGCTCAATTCAAATAGCCACTAGCAGATTGTTTTTCCACCTCATGTAAAACAAATAGATGATTTTAATTGTGGTGTCTACATTAGTTACTATGTGTATCAAAAATTAAACAATTTATCATTGACTGCAAATTTCAATATAGTTGCTTTTAGAGCATTAATGTTTGTACAAATCACTGCAGGCTCAATTATTTAAAATAGTTTTATTTTGAATACACATTTTCAGCATTGTATGCTCACTACATTTCTTTAAGTAATTTTTAAAAAATGGGAATTGGACTGTACACCAGAAATATTTTAAATAAATTAATAAAATTCTCAATGGTTAGGTTTAGGTGATTGTCTAGACATTTTCTGGCTTTCACTTAAGCTCTTAACTTTTAGGAAAATTCCTTGTTTATTTCGGTTTCAGTAACAATCAAATGCCAATTATCAATGTTGAATTGATGTAAGAATGGAGAACCTGACTTCTTAATAAGTATATGGAATTTAAATATGTAATATAAATTAAAAGATTATGATGTGAATTCTAGATATTGAAGTATGTGCTTTGAAGGGTTGAAAAAATTGTTAAGTATTCATATTGTTGCATGCATTATTAAAAATCCCATTTTATTTATTTTGTCTTCCAATAAAAGAATTACATTCCCAATGGTTGGGTTTAAGTGATTGTCTAGATATTTTCTGGCTTTCTCTTAAGCTTTTAACTTTTAGGAAAGTTCCTTTTAAGTATTTTAGATTCAGCTGAAGTAATCAATTCTGCATTGAAATTGGAATGGAGAACTAATTTTCATGGATGTTCAAGAACCTTTTTAAATATAGGAAGCTTTATTTAATGTAAGCTGAAATGTACTGTAAATTTTTTTGAGTAATAGGAAATGAAAATTCAATTAAAGTGTTTTTCATTTGCATCTGAAATAATACTCTTATAGGAACTGAAAATGTAATCATTTTTTATTATACTCTTTTATGAATGTGAAATAATACTTTTATAGGAATTGAAAATGTAATCATTTTTTATTAAAATTGTTAAATTTTTCTTTGTTATTTATAAACTTATTAATTAACAGCCAACTTAAAAGCCTTATTCACTTTCTTAATCTTATTTCTAGTTTTTTTTTGTTGTTGTTGTTGTTGTTGTTTGTTTTTGGCAATAACCTTCAAATATTACTGCAACATAAAATAATTGTTTTCAATCTTCAGTCAGTTTTTAAATAATTTAAACATGTGTTTAAACAATATGTTTGTGTACATACATACACACACATACAAGCCATATAACGTGCAAAAATGCATTATGCTTGTATAAAAAAAAAGATCTTTCAACGTTTTGCTATCATATTAACAAAAGCTGAAATTAATAGGTTAACTCTCACAAAAAAGCTAAATCTAGGAAAATATAATTCTTAACATGTAATCCATGAAACAAAATATGAAACATATTTTTTAGAAGAACAAATGAAAGAAAAGGATTTCTGTAACATAAAATGCCTTTTATTAATTTGATAGTTATAGTCAGCTCAATGCCTTTGGAGTTTCTTTTACCTATTAATGTTTATGATTGCAATATAAATATTTACTGATATATAAACTGAGATTTTATGATTTGAAATGAAAATGTTAGTTTTTATTAATAAAAATACTTTATAATATTTTTATTTGCTGAAAAATTTGTAAATCATAGGATTTTATGATAATGTTTAAGAACTCTAAATATTAATGTATAATCAGAATTTGATCATTGTAAAATCAAGTACATGTAAATAAAGTATAAATGCCAAAAGCTGTGATTTTATTCATCTAAATTTAGTATAGAAATGTAGCCAATAAAAAAATCATGTTGTAATTTAAAATTATCAACTTTATTATTTATTAGATGTCTTTGCCGACATGGCTGATTTGTCAGGATATTGGTTGTACTTAATTTCAATTATATCCCATATTTGACACTGTAGGTCAAATGATGTGGGCTGTAGAGAGTTAACACACATTCATTCATCTTTATTATAATAGATATTATTTTTTAAAAAAATGGATCAAAAGTGATAAATCTTGTGCTTCCTCCTTATCTGACAGTAAAATAATAATTTTAATAGTATGCAAATATATAATATATAAAATGAAAAAAAAAATGTTTACTTTACATCAAACGATACTTAGTTATATATTATAAAAGAACCAATAAAAAAAAAAAAAGAAATATATTTTTATGATTATGTGAGGTGTCTTTTTTTAAATTTAAATCTAAAAAATACTTTATTTAAAGATTTATATCAGTATATGTTTTGCTACCTGAAGTATACAAGGAAGATTGGCAAAAAATCAATACTCCTCTTTTATTTCTGTATAGTGTTATTAAGCTTATATGTGCTGTACTATTCTAAATGGTATGGTGTGAAATAAGAAAAGTGAAATATTAAGAGAAAACTTCTGCACACATGCTAACAAGTAATAGAAATAGGACTCAATTTTAGAAAATATATTCTCATAAACACATCTATCAATAATTGTCTTGTAAAAATGTTTATATTAATAACATAAAATTTTAATAAAATCACTAAGAAAGAGACTACATATATATATGTTCATTACTTTATAATTTCTTTCAACACCCAGGATGAGAAAGCCCATTAAATAATATAGAATATTATTATTAATAACAATTTTTGTGTATGGCAAAAGCAGTGGTAGTGATAATCATTAGAATAATCTTATTTGCTTTGAATACCATTTTTGATGAGAATTTTTAGAAGTATGCAAGTATACATTTATCATACAAGTTTGTAATTCTATTATTGAATGCTTTTAGAAATTTGAGGGAAGAAAATGTGAAAAAAATTATTCATTTTTAAGCTATCACATATCTTATTCATCAAAACAACAGTCTGAGTCACAGTAAATATGTTAATGGTCCAGTAGCCATAACACTATATAATAAAATTGTAAATAATACAATTTTACTGTAATTTTTTAAATTCATAAATAAACTCTTTTAACAGATCAAGTTCAGTAGAAACTGCATGGTATCAAAAATATACAGGAGGAAAAAACATTTTAAGGCTGCGAGTTGTATATGGAACAAGTTACAGGAATTAAAATCCTTGGAATGCTAGTTTTATTTATTTCCTGAAATTTTTTTCTATAGACATAGAATGCATATTTCGTAGACAGATTTGAAATATGAAATTATTTCCCTTTTCTGAAGTAATTATAAATATGAGCAATTATTTTCACTTGACAAGAAATAAGTTCATTGTCAGATAGAGAATTACTGATATTCACCTTGTATCATTTTGAAATTAATACTATTCACAACTTATTTCCTGAAATAGGAATGAGGGTAGTTGAAGATGCCTCGTGCAAAGAAGGAAGCATTGATATCAGTTTGTCTTTCTTCTTTTATATGACATTTTTGAAATAGCCCAATGTTTCCAGAAAGATTTTTTTTCTTTGTCTTCTATATAAACCTTGTTTAATATGAGTTTGATATATTTGCTATAAAGAATGAGTGGAATTTATGATAGTTAATCATTTTGCAATGCAATTGGAACAAGATTTTGTATAAATATTTCAAATAAATTATTGAATCCATGAATCAAGAATCCTTTTAATTAAATAAATGTTGATTTGATGATACCTATAATTTGATGTCACCTAACATACTGATAATTTGATACCATCTAATTGATACTGATGTCAGCTAATTGCATATTTCATTGTTTTTTATTATGTACAAGTTAAAATTTTTGAATATTGATTCCCAAGAAATATTTCATCCTACGAGCCCAGACCGCCGCATTCGATAGACGCCTGCTTCAGACGGTTTGGAGCGGTTAAATGAGTTTAAAGGAGCACTCATCAAGAATACCTTTCGCCCCTTAAACTTATTTAACTGCCCCAGAGCGCCTGAATCGGGCGCCTATCGCATGGGTCGGTCAGGACTCAGGATTAAAGCAGATTGTAGGTAAAACTGGTAATACAAAATATCATATGTGCATATATGTATTGTAAAGTATAAGCATATAATTTAAACACTTCAATAATAAATTTAACCTTGAAGTTATGACTAAGATAGTTGTGAAAGGATAAAACTACAAGAATGTGTAAAAATACTTTTTTTATGCAAAATAAAATCTTATAAAATCTACAATAGAATAAGAATTTCAGAAAAATAATTTAAAAATTATCTTTATATAAAATTTTAAAGCAGGGAACACATAGTAATATTAACTATTACTTAATTATTACATAATAACGCAAGAAGAACTGAAAATTTCGGAATGGAATTTGACACTCACTTATATATAAAGGCATATTAAGCCCAAAATTTTGAAAAATCTGTTTCCGTAATGGAAAAATTCCCTGATACTAACACAATGTTAATCAACTTTATTAATTACTTTTTCGACCTATATAAACCTGTTTTCTTGAATAATTTTCATCGACATCAAACATAACATGAAAAGTCATAAACATCACGAAAACTCAGATTTTTATTTTCCGAGGCCCGTATGTGAAAGTAATGAGAAACTATATATGCATTTTTGGAGATAATTTCTTCTAACGATTGAAACCAGAATTCGAATTATAACATAAAAAAGAAAGGATTATAATTTTAGTAATAAAATAATCTATCAAATTTAATTTATTTAAATTGTTGCGAGTTAACTTATTGCATTTATATGTATGTTAAAGTAAAGACAGATAGTTAATTTCCTGACGGACTCAGTTCTAAATATGATACGTATCTATATTTTATGTGCTGAATCTTTCTATCCAAATTTATTTATCTAGCTTTTTATGTTTTGAAATTATCGTGTTCATCTGTACCTTTCAGTAAAATCAATTTTATTTCCAGTCAATTCTTTAATTTTTCAAGATTTTAATGTTATAGTAATACTTTTTATTATTTCAGTCATTTTATTTATTTTCAGGCACTTAGTGACTATACTAAATAAATTTATTTTCATACATATTCATTGCTATTTATTTTAATTAGGAGAAAATTTTAAAAATAATAACTAATCAAGTTTAATAAATTGTCATGCACTGAGTTTTTGAATTAGAAGTATGAATACTCTTTAAATTTTCTAAGCATTGCTTGTGACAATTCTTTAGAATACTCATGCTGTTAACATTCCCTCTCATCTTCTTTAATTTTCGTAGCTCTATTTTTATAAAGTTGGTGGGAAAATGACGGAAGAGCTGTATTTTTTTATTACTTTATTGCTTAAGAAACAAAATTTTTCAACGTCTTCCAGTTTACCGACTGAAATTTTTAAAAACCAAAGATGCGAATTTTAATTTTCTCATCTTTGCAAATTTTATCTTCATAACCTGTCAAATGGGAAGTAAATTTTTTTCTGACGAGACAAATATTTGCATGAAAGTCGATTTAAAATATTAAATTAAAGTCTTATCAGTGTTTTTCAAGTATTACGATTTCTTCAAACTTCCACATCATATGAATGGAGATATTTTATTGTAATTCGAGGATTTTTGTCGATTTTCACTCTAATATTCATACTAATCAAAATATTTTTTATTACAGTGAAATATTTTTTTATCTTCGAAATTGCATTCTGCCTCACATAAAATAATGCTTACATACATATATTAGGTGCGGAAATTACTCGCACTCAGTTTAAATATTTATTCATTAATTAGGTTGCAAGATTTTTAAAATAATTCAACAAAACTTTCAACATCCACTGGATATTTATTCAGCTAGCAACACCTCACACATCAGTACAGCAACTGGTTCAAAAAAACTCATTTTTTTCAAGTACCGTTTAGTTTACAGTTAACATTGACACACAGTTAAAAAGATATAAAAGTAAAAATACAAAAACTGAAATATAAATTATGAAAATCATTATAAAAATTAACAATAACTAATTGCTTTAAAAAATAAATATATCATTTGTTACTTTATGAAATAGAATTTATGTAATTTCGTTATGACCATATCAAACATGATTCAGCCGATTTGCTGAAAACAGATTGAAAGGTGCAGCCATCTAGTGGCCAAAATAGCAATTACTTTTGTTCTAACACACACACAAATATATATATATAATAAGATATCTTACCTGTTTTTATTACAATTCAATTTTTAAATAAAGGTATCTGCCTAAATTGCCAAGTCAGTTTTTGACTAAATATCACAATATTTTTTATCGTTTCCTTTGAAAGGCCAATTATTTACGTTTCCAAATCTGTCTTTGTTTTCTTTCTACGATTATTATATCAGAAGATGTAGAGGTTCAACATTAACGAAAAGGAAACCGGAAGTAGCACGGAAATAACCGGAAGTCAGTCTTTTGCACTTTAATATCATTAATATTCACTGATTAAAATTCACTAAAGCTTCAGTTGTCAAATGTGAATATCTAATCCATGTTCAAAGCGAGTGGTTATTCAATTGAGAGCTTTAAAAAATTCTGTTAAAGGTCTTGGGGTTAAAGGAAAGCTTACAGACAATGTCATAAATAAAATACAAAACTATTATGGCGTTGCAATAACATTCAATGATGGTATTTTATTGCAGATTCAAAGTGCAACACTTGCTGTATTTGCTCATGTTTGTTCCAGTAATAAAAAGCCAATGCATGGACAATGCCCAAAAGAAAAGGATTCTTGGTACAAATACAACGTGTACTTTAAAAAGCCAGAAATATAAACACTCAAGTATAGGACTCTCAAAAAAGATTATGAATATTATTAAGCTTACTTATATTAAATTATGTTACCAAAATCTTCTGAAAAAGTGCCTTAATGGAAAAACACAAAATGGTAATGAAAGTCTGAACAATCTATTTTGGACATATCGGCGTATGACTCTGCGTTTTAAAGTGCAGATTGTAAACGCTCGATACATAAAATAAACATTTCTCATTTTATGATATTACGACCAACGACTGAAAGTGTTTTAAAGAAATTAAAATCAAAACAAAAACTACGTCAATTGCAAGTAACAGCGAGAATCTCACTCATTCTATTTATTTTTTTAAAACATCATCCTGGTTACCAGATGCAACAGCAGAAAAAATAGTTACATTTAACACAAAATAATATATAAAATATTTTTGCTGCAATTACTTCAAAAACAAACATGAACAATTATAATAATTAAACAAACACAAAACATTAACAATTATTTATAATATTTAGTTACGTGGGAACCACAATGACTTGCGATGATGAGTTGCGTTACTCACAACCTGTTCCTACAGACAATTATTCTCAAAAATACGTTTGTTGAGTTGAAAACTTTGCGTTTAGGGACTAATACAGATGTGTTATTATTCAATGATAGTTTTTTCTGGCATAATAGAAATTTTTAATAAATTGGGTATTATTCGAAGTCATTACATGCTAACATAATACAGTAGCTTCGACAACGAGCGAATTGTTGCTGCAAAAAGACTTCTTTGTCTGTTACAAAATTGACCAGAAAAATAAGATGGGCTATTAGCAAGAAGAAAGAAAAATAATAAAACGGATGATAAGGAAGTCATTTGCTGCAAAAGTGGTGAATTTTAAGTGTTTAAAATGAAATATTATTTTAGATGTATACTAATAAAAACTTTACATTTATTTTTTTAATAATGCGGTTTTTGTCAAAATTTTACTATGCAAAACATAGTTTCACAAAAACTTATGGATATATTTTCTTGAAATTTTGTATATATATTACCATAAGTATTTTGAAGACAAAGAACTTAGGATTTAGGTCTAATGTAAATAGTTTTTTATTTTTAGCAATTTATTGCCTGTAGTATATTTTTACCATAAAAATGCTCGAAGACCCATAACTTTTTTTCATTTGTATATTTTTCATATCTTTTATTTCATTGCTTTTATAAGTGAAAATAATTTAAATTGGAGAATTTGAATTTAGTGTAGAGTGTTTTGCGTTTTGCCGTAATTTCATCAAATTTTACCTAAAATACCTCAATTTAATTAATTAAATTATTTTGAAGTTTTTCTAATTAATATTATTCATTGTTTCGAGTCCTAATCATCGATAAAATCTACTAAAATTGATAATCAAAGGATTTTTTTAAAAATGTGCCTCCGAAACCAGACAGATACCTAAAAGGGAGAGGGATGTGCATGTTGCATGATGTTTGTAGTATTGAATGAAATGAATTGAAAATTAATTAAAAAATGTATTCCTCCTTAAGTCAAATGTATTTACAATACAATGAAAACATTTCATTTCTATATTTCACGTTTTATCGCTCACTTTTCATTAGGTTTTAAAGATAAATAATTAATACACATATTATAATATGTGGTAGATATAAAATAAGTATATAATATGGAATAAAATAATTATTATCACTAATATAATATTCTTTTAAAGCGCTTATGTCACATAGAATCTTTTGAACTTGAAAATAGAATAAAAATAGTTTAAACAAATACTAATTTAATTAACCTTAGATATTTATTTTTTTATTTAAAAAGTGAAAAACACCCACTTGATACATTCACGGATTTATGAGTGATATCCAATAATATGCATCTTATAAAATACAAGTAATGCTATGATATACGATGTCCTATTTATGTAAGGTGTTCAGCTCATATTTTCCATAAAACATTAAAGGTCACTTGATATAACTCCAATAAATGTTAATCACCCCAATTTATCAAAACTAAATGAAAAAGCAAAATTCAGTTGTATGTACTGCCTTTTATATAAATTCATTCCCACATTCCATTTATTGGTAAAATAAATAACTACTGCACTAAATAATAACTACACTAAATTCATTTGCAGAGGAGTTGTATTGGGGGAAGGATGAAATTATCCCCTTCCATAAATAATTACTGGATATCGGAATTTCGAGCAGTCTTTATTTAATAACGCAAACTCTGGGTATGCCCTTTTTTTTTTTTAAATCTTAATCTCTTTCGCATTCCCTCTGCATATCTAAAATTATTTCATGGTCCATACATATTTTTATATTTCATTAACTGTATGCCTCTACTTTAAATTTACCTCGTTTGAATTTAACTTTATTTCAATGAAAAATGAGTATGTATTCATAAAAAATTTTGAAATCCTGATTCTCATCTCTGTAAGTTGTACACTTTGATTGATTCTATGCATAAAATATTGATCCACCGCCCCCTTCTCTCTACATATAAAAAAATATTAATTTTCACTTCTCTCAAATCTTATTCTTTTTTCAAGTATTAAAAAATCTTTTATAATTATAAGAGTTTTCTCTCCCCAAATCTTTGGGGTTTTTTAAATTTAGCTTTTTAAGCGGAACAAAATCTTTTATAAGACTGCACCATAGTAAGTCTAATCCGTAACACCCTCAAACCAATTAAAATTTTTTCGCACGCTTATGATATGACGTTTGAAACAACTGCATGCCTCTGACTATGCCACGCGGGCAGTTGCGGCTTTTTCTCTCTCCCCACCTACGGTTATAATGGACTGTTCTCCTTGAGCGTCACTGCGGTAGACATCTGCAGAATTTATTAATCTCTTTTGTACCAGTTAGTGCGTCTCGGTATCTTGGGCGGATGGTATGCTAATCATAAACATGATAATACGCAATTGTTGTCTTCGTATTTTCAATTCATTCTTTATTTTCTCTTCATATTTTATTTTCACATTTTCTCTACATATTTTCTCATCATTCTGCATTCGGACAATCAATACTTCTAAAGCGGTAAGTACCCCCAAGTTTTTTAATACTGAAGTCTATGATATTGGTTAGCCGAGGCCATTTATTTTATTTGAAATTTTTAATAATTTAGTGTTACAAATGCTAGGAATTTAAATAATTCAATTTCGTTTTTATCAAAATATCATTTATGCATATTCTAGAATCGTTTATATGACAAGTTTCATTTACATATATATTCCATGGCTAGCATATTTAATTTTAAATATTTTAATTATATGATCATATGGCTACTCTTATGTGATCAAATTTATGTAAGAACCTCAAGTTTTTTTATAATTTTCAATAACCAAGTAAAAATTATATTCTTTGAAACAAACCCAGATTCATTGTGAAAGTTTTGGTATGATATAAAGCTTCTTGTTGTGCTTGTGTTTTCAAGTTTTATATAAAAAAGATTTTTTTTTTTCCTTCTACAAATTGTTTTTGCATAATGTAACACTTACGCAAGAACTTAATCCATTTTTTCGTGAAACGAAATAACTTATGCTCTTTAAAAAAGTACTGTTTCAAGTAGAGAATGTTACTGAAAGAATTTGAAACCGTTAATTGTGTATAGTATTATTGTACTTGTATTGTCGATGCACAGTCCTAATATCCAAAGTATGTTTTTAACTTAATGATTCTAGATTCAATGATTTACACTATCAGTATACTGAAAAACCCACAGGTGTTTTCCTTTATTAATCATTTGTATTTACTTCGGTACAAAATCTTCAACTTCTGCGATTCACTAAGAATAATACCCAATTCTAATTTTTTTAAATATTGATTCAAGCATGAAAGTAATTTGATTTACAACTTCTGGAGTTGAAAAAATATGTCAAAGTAAATTTTTATCAATTTATAAAGGTTGCAAAGTTTTCTTTTTAGTATTTATTTTGTAAAAGTGGCTGCAATCAAAGTATTAAAAAAAGATCTAATGAATTCTTGATTTTATATACTATTGCAGAGAATCGAATGTAATTTTATTTATTAAAATGTATTATAAAGCCTAATCCAATCACAAGGTTAAAATTTTTGCTTGTGGTATTTTTGTCTTAAAGGGAAGCATTTGTAATGGAAATTTAATCGAAATGGATACATTTAAGACAAGTGTACATAAAAGCCTAAATATTTGCACTGGCATGAAAATGGAGAAGAATGTACAGGTTATTCGTAAATTAATTCCTAATTTGGAGACTTTGATAACTAAAACTTTTAAAGTAATAAGTCAACTTTCACATGCAGATTAAAAACAGTATAGGAAGTTAAATTTTACACAAAAAGTATTGGAAGCTTATGTAATCTTAATACCAATAAAATTCTTTCTGGTTATATATGTACATGAACATGTCTCCTATCTCCTTTGAAACAACCGTTTCAAAATCGGCCAAATTGTGCACTCTTATTATATTAGACATGAAAAAGTATTCATTTGTTAACATCTTGTCAACTTTTCAAAGTATTCATTTGTAAAATATTTATTTGATTCATTTATTAAATATTCCTTTGATTAGAAAATAACAAGTTATTTTTTATAGTGTCTCTATTAATATTTTTTTATTTATTTCAGTATGCATTTTGACATTACTGTTATTTGTCTTAAAGTAGTGGTTTACCAACATTTAAAAGCTAGCTTAAGTAAATTGCTTAAATGGAGGCAACTTTTATACTATGTTTATATTTGTGAACAAAATTTGTAGAGCTAATATAAGAAATGACTAACTAACAATAAAAATTACATCTTCATTTTTTTTAAAATTTGTGATTTAATTGACATTTTAACCTTAATTAAAAGTAGACAATAAGAATTTTAGATAATAAATGGTACATTGTCTAAAATTCTTTTGTCTTCTCTTGTATATTTTACTCGAAATTTTTATATTGAAAATATTATCCAAGACAAGATTTTTATCCTAATGACATATGTACGGAAGATCAGCAGATTGAATTGCAATTGTTGACGATGAGTCTAACAACCATGTGATTAATTAGTTAGTTTCTGCAAGTACCATACTATATTTTTCATTCCTGTGTATGCATTTTGATTACTGAGACATTAATGAAATTTTGAATATTATGTTGGGTTTTTTTTGTATTTTTGATCTATCATGTCTTGCTAAGTTTATAAATGAAAATTGGTTACATTCCATCATAAGTTTTAGCTGCAAAGGCCTACATACATTTCAAAAATTTCATGCATGAAAAAGTACAGATAGGAAAACCATGGATGGATGGTCCAAATTTGATAATATGCAGTTTTGATGCTATATCCATGTACTGATATTTATCGATTTAGCTTTATTTTGTATTTATTTCTGTTATCATGTATTCAGACAGACAACTTCCTCTGCAATGACTTCTTTCTAAATTTGTTAGAAATCTAGAAATTTGAAAAGATCATATACTAAATTTCATATACTTATTTCAAAACGTTGTTGATTTATCATATTCAAATGGACAGATATACTTTCAAAAATGTGCTTTTCTTACTCATGGAATTGTGTAACATAAAAATTCGTCAAGTTCTCCAGTTCGAATTATTTGATGACTGCACAATTTCCTCTTTGACTTTTTCTGAGATCTTAATTAATATTTCTTGATATTTTAAAATGGTACTTTTTAATCTTTTATCATCAATTTCAATACTTGAATCTGGTACACTCTGAGCTCCTGCAGATGCAGGTTAGCAGAAAAGCTGAGACTGAAACGAAGGAAAATTTGAATAAAATTCAAAATTTATAAATAAAAGTACCATCTTGCTGGTTTTGGATATTTAACTATTTAGATAAAAGCAAGAAGACATAAAAGAAGTATTGGAGCAGCTCCCGTATACGGCCTAGTGGGGCCATTTTTTTCGCCAAGAAATCGCCAATAATGCGTGTTGAGGATGTTATGATTCTTAACTGGAAGTTTTGAAGCCACGTTAGGCGTATTTCCAAGACTGATAAAATGCAATAGACTATAAGTCAGGGGATGGCGATGCCCCCCTTTTTATTTTAAATAATTCAGATAAATGTTGTGATTATTGACTAATTTTTGAAGCCATGTTAGGCTTAATCCTAGGACTGACAAAATACACGAGCATAAATCAGGGGGAGGGGGGTGTTGAAATATTTATGATAAAGATCCAAATGAAACGATTTGTTTAATTATACGTATAAAAAAGCATGACGAAATTATTTTTTGCTCCGATTTTTAAATGTGATTTCTTAATTTTATGCTAAATATGTTCTCATGAAAACATTTATATTTTTTTCATTTTAAAAGCATAGTTTATAAAAGTTAATAGCTGTATATGTGAGCTGCTCTTTATAAAAACACATAAAAATACTGAATATGTTCTAAGGTTACCATAAAGAAGAATACATATGCCGATGACGGCAACCAGAAATTATCGTTTATCGCCAAATTTCTCGCCAATTTGGCGGAGGCCGTATACTGGAGCTGAGCCGAAGTATTTCCTTGACAGGCTGATTTATTTCTTAATCATTTTTACAGGACTTCATCACAAATAAATAATTTAACTTTTTTGACAAAGAAATCTATGATTGATTGTTAAAATTCTGTATAATGTCTACAAAATCAAGTCTTGTCTTGTATGTAATTGCTTACTTGATAATAAGATGCCATCTGATATTTTTTTCACATAGATCGTTAAGTAATGGTATTTGTATTGTCGAATTGCACTGTTATTCTCTAATGATGCTTTATTAAATTGACAACCGTGGCTGCGAGATATTTACCGTGGCATATTTGGGTAACTAAAAATGTATTCGATTATAAGAGTTGTGAAGATAAAAAGGGGAAATTCGTGACTGTTTAATCCTTCTCTGCAACCCTAACACTGAATGGACATCCAAAATAAAAGCATCTTGACTACATGTTTTAGTTTTCCTCCATCGCAGATCGCAGCTCAAAGCTCGTTTGTTGGTGTAGCTATAGAAAAGCTATCTACTATAATTATTTGCCCGTGATATTGAATTATTTTTGGATATAAAAGTACTGCTAATATATGAAAAACTAATACTTTGATGATTGAAATTCAGTAACTCTAAACTCTAGTGAAACTCATCATTATAATTTCGAAATTTAAACGAAATAAAATTTTGTTTAAGTAGGGAAGATTGGAAGCTTTTATTATTAGTAAAGGGTGTCTCAAAATTAATACATGATTTGAATTAGCCGCTATTAGTGCAGTAAAGTGTTGTCAACCCAATTAAAAACCATTTGACAGCTGATAGGGTTAGTAAAAATGGAACGTTACCCTATACAACAACATATTAACGCAAGATTTCAATTAAATAAAAAAAAAAAACAATTTTTTTTCCCTTGAAATTGTTATAATTTTATTGAATCGTAAAGATAAGGTTATGTAATGAATAACATAAAGGGCAATTGGCCCTCACAATTATGCTGGTACATACACACTCGTTACTCGAAATTTTCCATGACCATTTTGCATAAATGTAGCTGAATTTTATTGATGCAGCGTTGAATTTCCTCCTCTTTCTTGCTTGTGGGCTTGTTGGTATAGATCTTTGATTTCAAATTACACCTTAAAAAGAAATCTAATGGTATTAAATCACATGATCTAGGGGGCCAATTCTCAAATTTTTGAATTGTGGCCGCCAGACTTTTCATTTTTTTTTTTTTTTTTGAAATATTATTCAACAATGAATACACGTTCTAGCGTGTAAGGCTCCATTTTTACTAAATTTAAACTATCAGCTGTCAAATGTTTTTTTTAATAATGTCCCTAACACTTTACTGCATGATTGGTGGCAAATACAAATCTTGTTAATTTTGGTACATCCTTTAGTAGTAAAAATTACTTTAGTTGTAATTATTAGTATAAAATAGCTTTGACTCGAGTGTGTTATTATGTATAACTTGACTGATTTGCCGGTAAAAGAATGAATAAATAGCCGAAGTAAATGAGTTACAATTTTTATTTTATATTTTTTCATTACATTTTTCCAAATTGGAGGTCATTTCTAATATTTTCTTATCAAAATATTTTTTAAAATTTCTTTTTTTTATTGCATTATTTTCTTTTAGTGGGTCACTACTTCATTTTAGTGATTAGTTTGAATTTGAGTGTACCTGAACATTAAGTATAGAGAAAATCAATTTGTAATGAATCAAAATTTCTAATGTTATTGTGGAGTTGCATCTAAGTAACTATTTGCGAAGAAAAAATAGCATTTCTTCAGCCCTCTGCCAATATATACGATATTTTTCTACTATAAATTTCTTAAATTTGTGACATCAGATAGTGTTAAAAGGACAATAGCCTCTCTAGAAGGGTACATCATCTAGTTAAAAATATGAATTGAAATTATTTTTATTAACACTTGATTACTTGTTTTATAAAAAATAAAACTTGTGTCACTGCTGTGGTTGTATTATAGCTATTATTTTCATTGCAAGGACATAGAGTGAAGTTCCTGCTGTATCTACAAGATTCGTAATCTCAATTTATTCTATTTATGCACTTGATGACTTTCTTATTAAATGCCAAGTAAGATGTAAGAAATGTAGTTTCATTCTGAAGGTGAAAGGAAATGGAGGTGGAACAGCCACACTCCTCATCCTTGCGGAAATGCTTTTTATCTGGAAAATCGTGATGCATCTGAACACCAGAAAAGTGTATAACAATTGAATGCTAATGATAAAATTAACATTTGAGTATCTCTCTATTAAAATTGCTGAGAGAAGAGCCACGGCATGCTATAAAGGCAGAAAATGTGTCTTTAGCAGGAATTATCAAAATTTTGATTTTAAAGTAAGCAAGAATTTGATGTTTTTGCCTTGGTAATTTTTTAAATATTAGAGAAGAATCAATTTTCACACTAACAGAAAATACAAAGTTTACTTATATTAACGTCCCGTTTTAAAGCATCACTAGGGCTATTTTAAGACTGACTTTGTAATTTTGAACCGTGATCAGATGACGAAGAGGGCACCTGAGCTTGCACCATATTTTCAATATTATATATTAAAAGAAACCTAACGATGAATGTGATTCTACTAATGAACCTTATATGTATTATCAGTATATTTTATTCATTACACAAAAATTTTCACTTGAAAAGTGTTGAGACAAAGTTGCAGCTAAATCATTTCTAGTTTCGGAATAAAGGCCAAACTTCAGGAGACATTATGTAAAAAGAAATGTCCGATGTGTAATGAAGAGAACGGGTGTAAGACTTCTGAAGTAATGAGTGAGGGTCTATTGAAATTTAAAATTGTTTTGCTGGGATTACTAAACGAATAAAAAGAGATTGAACTTTTCTTCATGCACTGATCTGGATTAAGCGATTTTTCACCGAAGTCAGTTATCTTAAAAAAATTCACTCTTTTAGTTGTGTCATGGTTTTAACCTACATCTTAAACAAGAACGAGCCACATGTGTATCGATTGCCGAGTTAAAATCGGCTCCTCTGATCTGCAATTGGAGGGGGGGGGAACTGTGCTTTCCATCCCTTTATTCTCAATCTCTTTCAGCAACTAGTATCAATACCCTCAATTAATTTTCATGTTAAAGCTACATTATACATATTTAAATGAATACACAAAAAGGAAACGCTAGTTTACAAGAAAGTACAAGAGTTATGCAAGAGACCAAAATTGGCTGCTGAAATGGCAGATAAGGTGATTTCCAGTTTTTTAGCATTTTTGAAGAATTTTATGTAAAACGAGAAACGTCTTAAACGTTTTTTTCGTAATTTTGATTTTTTGCATAATCTACTACAATTATCTGATGCATCAGTTCTATGAAAATTTTAGTTGTATTTTTAAATTATTTTTTAATTTTATTGATGCTTTGTGAAGTCATAACAGCATATTTTGAAATATAATATGCCTTACGAATTTTACTTCATTGAAAGTAAACGAGTAGGAGTGGTCCCCCACCCCATGAAACCTCCTTGCATACTCTAATAAAGATTTTATTCTCTAAATCGCTAATATGTGTGTGGGTGTGTGTATCGCTGCAGATTAGCTAGCTAATCTACACATTAACTAGGATTATCTATGTGGAAGCTAATGTGTCCATCCTCTGAAAGAACTCACTACGAAACGGAGTCTAAGGTTAAATATAGGTTCTATTGTACATATTTACTGTTTTGGTACTTTTTACAGTGTGGGCACCTTATCGTGCTATCACAATTCGCAGCCATTCAACCCGAACAGTCCAGCACCCGCTCTCTTGTCCCATTCTATATTCATTAGAGTTACAGTCTGTGTATTTTCAAGAATTCTGAAAAAGAGAGAAAACACAAAACAGTACTTTGCACAATATAAGTTATATACAGTTTCTAGTTTACAGTTTTGAATATGCAGCCGACAGATTTTCTTTAGGAGTTACTACCCCCTGTCTTCATGGGATTAGCTGCCGTTGAATTGAGATTTGAACCCTCATGGTTTCCATCTTTGCGAACATCATAACGGTCATGGGGTTTGACAGCTAACACTTCATAAAGACCGTAGAATTTGGCTCTCAGTTTGAGACCAGTTCCATACTGTGACTTCTGTATAGCTGCCGGGTCACCTTTTTTGTATATATGAGCTTTTTTTTCTTTTCTTATCATACACCCTCTTATTCTCTTCTTGGATCTGACGGATGTTGCTCTTCGCTTCATCTCGAAGCAGTTCACGACAGTTCATGAGGTTGTTGGTGTACTCTTCTATGAGGATTTCGAGGATTCGTTGCTCATCCTTGGCCTTCATTTCCACACCAGTCAGCAGCTTGAACTGAGAAAATTTTGTGCCTTTTGAAGTCGTAGACTTCATGGTCTTTTGCACATATAGCACAAATTAATGGTGATACTTTTTCTTTAAAATGAAACGTTGATATAACTGAACTCACTGATGATAATTTGAAATTATTACCAAGGTAAGCGTCAAAAATATTAAGAACTGCTTAATTGATTTACTAATAATTTAACAATAATAATTGTCAAAGTAGTAAACATTTGTCTAATTTGATCTCCAAGATAGAAGAATCGAATGATGCAAAAGCTTGCATACAAAGTGTTATGGAAAAAAAATTCGTTTCTTTTTGTTCCCTGCCCCATGAACCATGAATAAAAGGCAAACGAAGTGATTAGAATGAATTTATTACAAAAAAAAAGACAAACATGATTACTTTTCGACATATTCGTGCTGAAGATTCAAGCATTTGTTATAATGGTGGATTACATTTTCCATTCCTTTTTCGATTAATGTTGCCACCCTGCTCCATGTGAGAAGAGCCTTATCGTTTGTCTGAAGCTTATCAATAGTCTAAAAACTTCGATTTCCTTACCAATTCTTCATTACAAGGAAGTGATGAAAATATAAGCTACTTTCTCAAAGGAAGGTAAGGAGGACGCAAGTCGGTTGTAAAGAAAGATCTGCTTCTAGGATTTAATCGAGTAATTCGGAAGAAAAAAAAAAAAGGATGCTTTTAGAATTCCAGGAAAAAAGCTGAGCATGCTAAATTTGTGATTTTGGGCGTTTGAATGTTGAGATACCCCTGCTCCATACACTTTTCTTAAAAGAAAACTCGGAGAATATCCAGATTAATGAAAAGTTTGAAAGAAATATCAAGACGTGTGTCACATCATTGACGGCAACGTTCTATGATGAGAGGATCAGAAACTTGAGTCACCAAAGTGACAAATGTCTGGATTTTCAAAATTCATAAGGCCAAAATATCAAAAAGTAGCTATAATTGTATATAACTTTTGATAATTCATTTTATTCTTTATTATTTGCTTTTTAAATGGAAATCAGAACTTGGAAAAAAAGAAAAAAAAAAACTTATGCATTTAAAACAAGGTTGATTAATTTGAAAATTTAGCCCCCGAATTTATTTGCTTTCTTTTCTAACTACACTGTAATATGCTGTTTCTGGAAGTTTGAGAATTTAACTACCATTATAGCTCATTATAGACGCAATCACTTGTCATTGCTTTATCTTAATTTAAATCGCGTGAATATTACAAATCGATTGTGATTTGACCTGATTTTCCTGGGAAATGTTAATATACCTAATATTACTATTATAGTAGTTATTGTTTCACTCGTGACTGAAAACTGGTAGCTCAGATGTAAGATGTTGTTTGCTAACCATTATGCGTACGGGTGTGTAACATTTCACATTCATAGTTTTCAACTTTCTGTCGCAAGTGACTTTTCATCTGTATTTCAGCTACTTTATACTTATAGATCAAAATTAAATTGTTAAAACTAATATAAAAAATTTATTTCAGCAAAGAAAATGTATCGTTTTTTAAATTATAAAATGACCAGTTTTTCAAAGTAATAAAAAATAAAGTTTTAATTGGAATAATTATCATGCTCTATAAATATTAGATTGGGAGAGGCTATCAAGTTAATGTATCGTATTAGAAAATCTTATTGTAATCTGTTGTGTCGTGTGTTCAAGAATGCTGAATTTTCTTTTCTGCTTTGTTCTGAAATTCTAATTATTTAGAGCTGCAACAACAAAAAGCATGAAAAGCTCGATTCCAAGTATAGCTTGATATAGAAATCTGTTTATATATTTTCTGAATGCATTTTGAAATGGTTGTGTTTTTGATTAATATATTAATAATAACAAAAATAATATTAATATATTATACAGTTGCTGATATAATTTTTTGTAATATTCTTTTAAAGATGCCTTTTTATCGCTCCTGTGAGTAAAACAAAAATGGCTACAGACAGAATGTCACATTACACATAGGTTTTATTAAAATCTCCAATCCTCTTAATAATATTTATTTTTTGGTTTGATTCGGATGTTTATGGTAATGTTAAGATCGTAAATGTTGTATGTATTGCTTTCAAAATTCCTTATGCTAATAGTATGTTGAAATAATTATCGGATTTCGGATGTGGTAAAATATTATTATCCTAAAAAAAAATATTTGGAATTAATTTTTTATTTTTAGAAATTATTTTTTGACAATTTCTCTGAGATAATTTTATGAATTCTGCAAGTTGAAATGTTTATAACATGAATAAGAAGAATAAAATCATATTTTCGACTTTAAATTGAACAAGCGAGGTAAAATATGTAAATGCTGTAAAATGCGTATAAAGTAAAAGACTTAAAATTTAATCATTGTGCTTTATTAAATCTTAACTTTCCGTTAAATCCATCCATTTATTCATATAAAGTGCTTGAATTATTTTAAAAAAATCCCTCTACCATTGGGTAGTAGCGATATTTTTATTGTACTAATTTGATTTTTTTTTTATTTCAGATGTTTCAAGTGCTCGGAATTGAACACGGTAAGTTTTATTTATATATTTAATTTTAAAATTTAAATTTTCCTGTGCATACATAAATTTTTAATTTATAAAATGATACATTTTTAGATTTACTTAATGCAATGGTCTTAAATTTAAAAAAAATGAAATATATAATAAATTGAAATATATAAAATGTTATTGAAATATAAATATATAAAATGTTATTGAAATATAAATATATAAAATATAAATATGAAAAATTGAAATAACTTTTTATTCAAGCTACAGTAATATTTTAAGAAATTACATATGCATATTGTTCCGAAAGAATTTCTACACTTCAATTACATTTCCATAAATTCCATATCCAAACCCTGCAATTCTATTAATTTGTTGCATTAGTTTCTCCCTCCGAATCCAGGGCCGATATTTTATCTGTTAGACTGATTACTCGCAATAGAATCCGCCACTAAATACTCCCACATCAGAATACATTCTACTCTCTGGTTCAATGGAAGAATTAGAATAGATTGGGTAAGAAACATGGTACGTGACCTGGAAGACAAGAGCTCACAATTTGAAGAACCATATTTTTGCTTCTTAGCTCAAAATTCTTAGAATCTTTTTTTGGGGTAATGTAAAGAAAGGATCGCCCATTTATTTGGCGCTACCTCTAAGATTCATAAGCGCGCCAGTTGTGGTATCTGAGTTCATCAGAGAGCATTTCCTCTTCAGCTCAGTCGGGGCCGCAGTGATGAAAATGACCCAAAATATGAAACGATTTTATTGCTTTCTCGGAGGCCGGCTCAGCCTCCAACACGTGCCGAGATCTC
The DNA here is from genome assembly GCA_026543865.1 of Argiope aurantia. Lineage (NCBI taxonomy): Eukaryota > Metazoa > Arthropoda > Arachnida > Araneae > Araneidae > Argiope > Argiope aurantia. The sequence continues at coordinate 517,974 of JAPMOR010043956.1, forward strand.
GTTTTAGATCTCGGCACGTGTTTATTTTTGATTGGCGTAAATGGGTGTGAATGTTATTTCAAATCCTATTATTGTTGCGCTTAATCCTTTCACTGAGTTGACAGTAGTGGATAACATTTTTTCAGGTTAATTTTTACTTTATTATATAATATAAACCTAATATGTACTCATAATGATCTACGATGCTATTAGTATTGCTGAAAATGTGAATGAATGCGTGTTGAAGAATGCTGTGTATGCTGTAAGGCTTTTGTGCCATATTACTTGCGTTAGGAAAGATAATTGTATTAGAATGATGTATGAAAGAGAGTTGCATTTGTTGTTGTTGTTTTTGGTGGAACATTCGGCTCGCTTTCGCATCTTGTCTCTTAGAATTGTCGCGTCGAATCTTGCAAGGAGATTTTAGAAATCCCGCCAAGTAATGGGCGATTTTTCACGGGTTTTTGTTCTTTTTTTTTATATATTTATGAAAGTTCCAAGCAGTTATGAGGGGAACTAATGCACGCATTCTTTTATTATTACTGGATTCTTCTATCCCGGTACGATTAAACTTCTAGATAATGCTTTGCGGGGATTCAAATTCTCTTTTCTATTGCTAGTAGAAAAAAATTGGAAACATATGCAGACAGGTTAGATTTGAAACAAAGCATTTAAAAAGTGGGGATAATTTTAAAAAAATTACAGATTTCTTCATATTTATCTTTAAATTGTGTTATTCTTCACTTCTTGCGTTATTCTTCACTCAAAACTTAAGAGTTAATTGGAAACCGAGGTGGCCGACTGATAGCGCTTCCAAATTAGCTCCAGATTTTTACCGAGTTGAGACAAAAATAAATTTCATCGAAAATGACTTAAATATAGAAAAAGCAAATACTAAAACTAATCGAAGTCCAAATGTCCCTGCTGCGGAATCTAATTATTAGATTTTACTATTAGTCAAGACATTTCTTCATGGGAACTAAACATTGCATCAAATCTCATGAGCTCATTATTCCTCACTATTTTTGTTTCATATTGCCTTGCATTGTGATATAGTACATCTAACTTGAAATCGTTTTTTATTCGTTTTTCAATAAATCTTTCGGCTCATATCCATTCATTCAAATTACTGCGAATCTAATTGGTGTTAGGTTCGGGAGATATACTGCAGTGAAAGGAAAAGTTTGGTAGAAGTTTCCACATCTTTGAACTTCTTAATTTTTCTTTCTTTTGTTTCTTAATTATGAATAGATAACCATTCTCAATACTCTAGATAATTTTTGTTTTCGATGGAAGTCTTGCTATCGATTTGTTATTCTTTTGACTGCCAAGCATCATGTAAAAACCGGTAAGTTAACAGGCGCAGAAAAACTGCACCTGCTAAGTTTATAAAGTTATATCTGAAACATTTGATTTGCTTAACTTAATAATTAGAGGAGACGCCGAATTTGAGATATTTGTCATTTTATTTCTTACAATACAAGAAGCACTTGAAATATTGACAATTTTCCAACTGGTCTTTGCAAATTTTAAGACTACTTTCATTTAAATGCAGATTCAAAACTAAAAATTCAATAATTCGACGCTCATGCTAGACACATTATGGTATGCGAAGAGGTTAGTGAAATTTGACACGAGAAAAGCAATTCGAAATAATTGTGCCATGATTGTGGAAATGTTTCTTACATCAGTAATACAATTAACGTATGTTTGAACCTGATCATTTTGGCTTTAACGCTATGCCTTAACTTGATAGCATTTTTAATTCATTGTGGTCCTGCTAGAAACTGAAATTGCTTTTATGCATTGGATTTTGAAATTAAAATTTACTTCATGCATCTATTATACCGTTATTATTGTATAAGATATTCATTCATTATCATAACAGAAACTTGCAATGTTCTTTTAAATTTGCATCGCACTTTCTGATGAACACTTTTAATCGGTTAACAATATGTATGTATACTATATTATTTCTTGTAAAAGCATTTCGATTGCTCGAACATTAATGAAATTTTGTAAATTGCATTTTCTATGTGCTTATTTATAATCTATTTTTACTTTAAAAATGCCAAAATATCTTCTTTCGGCAACTTTCTTTTCCTTTTTCAATCCCTCCAAAGTTTTTAAATGAAAAGTGATTATATCATTTCGTTAATTTTAGTTGCAGATGCTTTCAAACATGTCTATGCTGTTTTTTCTGTTGAAGGTTCCTAATTATGATTTTATTTTTTTTCTTTTAGGAGATGATCATGAGAGCTCTAGTGCGTCGTCTTGTATGGAGGGAAAGTACAGACCCGGTACCCTCGTGTGGGCGAAGATGTTTGGATATACCTAGTAATTTATATTTTCTATTTGCAAAATAAATTTATAAAGAAGGCTGACATATTGCGGATAGCACTACTTTGTATGTGCTACTTGAAGAAGGGGGAATATGAATCTTTGAATTGGGTTGGGTTTCATTAGTCCTAATTTTTCATTCATTTTGGACAATTAAAATAAATATAAGTATTGCCCTTTTCTGAAGCTTGTATTTAATTCTATAAAATCGGCCTTATGTTAAGACGATTAAAGCAATAATCACTCAGTAATCTTTAAAATATTGATCTTTAAGAGTTGTCGGAAAATTCTTTATTTAAAATCATTTCTCACTTTTAAAAAATCTTGCTAATATGAACAATGTGCAATCGTTTCCAAATAGTGATATTTGAAACATTTCTGGTAAAATTTGATATTCTTGCAGAAAAGGATAGTGATATTTTTAGGTTACTGATGAGCTAACTGAATTTAAAAATGGATTTCTAGGTTCTGCGGATTATCTTAAAAGTATCCGCTCCATATATAATTTCTAAGGGAAAAATCTCTTGCTTCCTGTAATGCTCTTTTAAAGTCTTGTCTCTCCTTCCCCGCCAAAAATGTATTTTTACTTTCGATTTTTCACTTTCTAAATGACAGTGAAACGTTTTATAAAATAGTCAGAAATCTTTGCACAATATTATCCTGAATATCTTCTCTATTTCTGTATTCTCTTAATCTTACCGAGCAGAATTTCCCATAAAGCCTCTATATATCGATGTAATACAAATTACGACATTGCAAAAGTATAGAAGTAGCATCCGGACATAAGAAATCGGGTGATTGCGCAAATTACTCTATTGACAGTCCAGAATAGAGACAAACACTATTTAGACCATTTTCATTAAGACCACGCTCTTATTTATATTCAAGCGATGTTCGAACGAACATGGGTAAATTTTTAAATATTTTCGAAATAACTTTTATAAAATTAAACGTCTAGTTAAAAATCCTGACAATTTGAGCAATATAACTTATAATTTTACAGCTGGCCGGCGATTGTTGAGGAAGATCCAGATTTTGGAAAATACCACAAACAAAAAGGATCTAACCAGGTATGTTCATTAAAAATCTTGGATTTCGATAGGATAGTTCTTTATGAATTTTAGAATAAATTTTTATGTTTGTATTAAGAGGGATGAGATTGGAGATGTAGAATCATTTCTTTAGCTTATGTTCTTACACTGTAATATGCATTAGGTTAATATATTATTAAATGAAATTATTAGAGTGGTCAAATCATAAGACTAAATTTTGGAGGTATTAAAAAAGGAAATTCAGATTGGTGATAGAAACAGGAAATCAGTAATATCAGGAAAAAGTCGGAAAATTTTTCCGATCAGCAAATATAAGTAGCAATCATAAATGTGTAAAAATATCCAAGTCCGGAAAAATTGCAGACTAGAATGTTATTATCTATAAATTAGTACCTTATATCTAGCCTGATTTATAATAATAAATGAAATTAATGAAGACTTTTATAAAAGCATAAGTTCTTGATTAGAGCAATTGATTTCTTATAGTTAGTTTAAAGAGTAATATTTTGGCCATTTCTCTTATTTAAATCTTAGTTAAAATATTTTATTAGATATGTATTATTATATCTTCTTATGCTGCAACATAACGGATTCAAAGAGCACTCATTAGTTATGTTAATTTTTAGTAAAGGCTAGAATAACCTTTCTTCTTTAGTGTGTCGCTAAAGTAATTTTAATGTTACTTAGAATTATTTTGCAGTATTAGAAACAAAGTAATTTCCAGTACTTTTTATGTATAACTAATGTAATACACAGTTTTAAAAGATTTTTTAGGATGTTAGTTCCATTGTTTTTAATTTAAATTTCATTAGAAATATATTACTTTTTCATGAGAAAAAGCTGGTAAAACTATTTTCAATAATACTAGTAAACTTTATTTTCAGGAATACCATGTAGTGTTCCTGGATACTCCACCATCCAGGTCTTGGGTAAAAGCTACGTATCTAAGATCCTACGGCGTTTCCCCTCCAGTATGTGATACTTCTTATGATCGAATCTTTTGAATTATAAATAACCCGCCGGTTTTGTCTCCCAGAACATTTCTCGTCTATTCTCTAAAAAATGTACTTGTGTATCAACCGTATGCTTTGGGTGAACAGTAGTTACGAAAGATCCTGTTATCGTGCCATCTTTGGAAAATAATCACTGTGAAGCGGTTAATACACATGTACCAGAAAAATGAATAGATCTTTTTGGGCGTTTTTCCAAGATTAGCTGAAACGGAACTATTAACTGTACTCAAAAGTTCACATGCCGATTGTCGTTTAATCATTACACTGTTTATTTTTCGCTTTTATATGCTTGAGAAAAGAAACTCTTTGACGAATGATCCAAATCTGATACAAATTTGATGTTAAATCCGTATTTTCCGTATATTTATCTATTTAGTTTTATTCTGTACTAGCCGCCTTTGGCGACCAGCCGGTTCGCCAGTATTACCGCTCGCTACAATTTTCAATTAAATATTTTAAGTAACTGGTCTCTTAAAGGATTCTCAAACAAAACATTTTTAATCTTCAAATTGTGATAGCCATACCAAAATTATACTGTTTAGATCGTTTCGTTCAATTTACTATATATATTTTACTAATTTGTTGTCATTACTTTTACAATTTACTATATATATTTTGCTAATTTGTTGTCATTTCCGGCAAAACTTCAACTTTAATTTAAAATGTAAATGATGAAATTGCAATTAATATTAAGATATTTTTTTTAAAAAACCAAGCGTTTTATTTTATTTATCATCATTATTGTTATTTATTAATTATTATTATTATTGAATGTGAGTATTGCAAACAAAATCGCTCGGTATTTAAGTCTTATGTTAACTACAAAATATTTTTCATCATTTATGTAATATCTCAATCAATAATTCAACAAAAATTTCTGAGATTCAGCATAAAATTCAGTTTTTAGTTTTGCTTTTAAAAGGATTGAAATGAAATCAATAATATTTTGTTCCGGCCTATAAAAATATTTCAAACATTATGAAGTCTAAATTTAATGCAGTAAGGTATCATATTCTGAGAAATATTCTGGACACACCAAATTTTAAATAAATGAATGAATGTTTCTATTTTCCACGATCAACTAAGACTTATTTATGAAATTTTAAATGTTAAAAATTTAGAAAAACTCAACATTTTCATAATCTTAGGCCAATTAATCTTGAGAAACCTGCGCGCTGATTGGCGTATTTTCTTTGAAGCGATCGATGGAAAATCAAAAATTATCCTTTTTTTTTATTGAATAGTGATATTCAAATTTTCATAAATCAGTCAGTTTAAGTGATTGTAAATTAACTCTTAAAAGTCTGTGATTTAGTTGATTGGAAATTAACTCTATGACCACCATAAAATCTGTGCTTTCTCTTGTGGTGTATGCATTCTCCTTAATATCCGCTCGAATGAAACATCACATACAAAAGTACTACATAGAACAAACACATCAAAAGTAAACATAACATTTCAATAGTTGCCAAAAACAAGAGAGAAAAATACGATTAATAAGCAGACGATATTTAGAAAAGTATAGATATTTAGACTGGAAAATGAAATTATCTGAAATTAAAAACACGCGCAGACGATATTTACAAAAGTAAAAATATTCAAACCTGAAAAGGAAAATATGAGGTATTCCATCAATAAATGCCATAAGTTTGTTTATATCTTCATTATTTTATGAGTCATTAAACATCAAAATGAGTCCGGGACTAAATAAACACCCTGTATAGAGAGTGTAAAAAATCATAAAATAATTTTTCTTGATTTTTTTTTTTTTTTTTTTTTTAGAAAAAATATTTCATATTTGTTTCATTTCCTACAAACACGTGCCGAAAATTATATTTTTACAGATTTCATTTCCAAAAAGATTTAATTTATTTTTAATTGGAGCTTTAATCAATGTGATGGCAACACTTTGAAAAAAGCTAATTTTTTCCCATGAATGCGAAACGTGCTTAATCCTTATTTGTATTTTTTACGAAAAAAATTATTGAAAAACATAGTTAAAATATTTATTTAAAAATTCATTAAAATTAGAAATTTAATTTTAAGATTAAAACATTAGTATCATTTAAAAGATAAATTTTTGATCTTTAACTTCATGTAAAAATCTTTTTTTGTGCGGTAATATTTTCCGAAGTTATAGCGGAAACACGTCAACATTTCGCTTAATTTTTAAATAAATAAAATTCTATTTAAAAATTCGAAAAAATAACCCCCAGGTGCACATT
>JAPMOR010043959.1:0-16106 GCA_026543865.1 Argiope aurantia
TTTTAAAATCAAATTAAAACTATGTCAGTTTAATAGACCTGCATCCTTATTATCCATAGACTATATTAATCATCCTTATAAAAGTCTAATGACATAGTACTATTACCAAAGACGTATGAATTCGATTTATCTATCCTTTTATTTCCGCGACACCGTAAATTTCATTAAACGAGCAATTCTTGTATGTGTATATAAATTCCTTTCCTATATCATGGACACGGGGCTAACTATTTGCGTTAGAGCCATTAATAAATTTTATATTTAGATAAGGTTTTGCTTTTCACGTTTTTCTATATATGCGTCTTTCCAGAAAAAATGGGATTTTATGTACACACGCGCGTAAAAATATACAAAAAAAATTATAACTAAATATTAGAACCTTTTTCTGTCTTTTTTCAGGCTGACAATGTCATATAGCGCCATCTTGTAAAATTTCCTGGTACTTCCCTTGTTGCCATAGGATGATAATCTGCTGGTACCTCAAAATTTTGTGAAAGGACGTTAACTGATATTATCCGAATACGAATACCTTCGGTTCCCATTCCAAAGCAACAATGCAATTATTGTATTAACAAACTTCAATAACATGTTAAACTAAATGCATTCGTGATGTTTTATTTAAATGATCAAATTATATGTAGGTAAAATTGAAAAATATTCGTAGGTAATCAGTATATGATTCGTATCTAAATATTTTCTCCGAAAAAACATGATTTAACAACAAAAAAAGGAAAAAAAACCCTGCTGAATGAAGCTTTGGGATCTTCCAGATATTTCTTATATAAACTACACAGATCACAGCACTCTACTTCTTAGCCTTCGACAATAGAAGAAAATAAGCTATTAAATATTTGACAAAACGATTAAAACGGCTTATTTGCAAAGATTAAAATAATTTTGTTAAATATACTTAAAAATATCATTTAAAGTTAATTATATTTAGATGAAATACATTTATAGCAATTAAATTGATATCAGTGAAAAGATAATTTTTAAACGATGTAAATATTGCTTTTATATAGGAATAATTTTAGAAGTTATAGCTAAATAATGTTATTCGATTTTCTGAATGCTGAAATATTGTGATTATATTATAACAATATTGTTGAAAATTTTATGCTGATAGGAAGTGGTCTAATTTTTCTTTAAATGAAAGCAACGGTCATTTTATCGCAACACTAGAAGTACATTATCATTTCTAAAACTAAACGAAACTCATTTTAATCTGAAGCAAAATTAATTGAGTCTGAAACCAGCAATGATATTTTCTCGATTGGTACCATTTCAACTTTATTCAATACGGATTTAATTTTTAAAAGTTAACATTTTTATAGATACAAAAGCATTAACGTTAAAACCTTGTTAAATATTTATAAAGTTCTGCTAGGAATGTGATATATACTTTGTCTTTCAATTACGATTCATACTTTTTAAATATCGTAAAATCTAAGGTAAGGACTATTCCTCAATGCTGAACACAATTTCTCTATATTTGCATGTATTATTTCACTATACATGCATTATATTTATCCAAACAAAGCAAAAATTTATTCAAATGCACATTTTATGATTAAAATGCAACCTTCACATCTGCACACAATATATTTGAATTAATAATTCACAGATACAGCTCTACATGAATTTCATTCTTCATAATTAAAATATTTTTCTTTAGATAATCTTTGCATCTGCCTAAATAAAAATATTTAACATTCGATTTAAAGACACAATTTGTTTGAGTGACTGTTCGTAAAATAGAAATTACATAAAAACTGCGATCTTCGATATGAAAAATATTTAAAATAAGATACAATATATAAAATTGCGGTGTATAATGTAAAGATAATTTCTTTTGATATAGGCTATTCCCCAAAACTTCTTTCAAATGTAAATTGCAACGAAGTTCCTTGATTTGAGATCCGTTATATAGAGTGTTTACTGTTTTTATAAGCTATTTTATTATTGAGTGACTTATAGCTAATTTCAAATAAAAAGAATCAGAAGCAAATTTCTCATGTATATTCAAAATTATGTTTGTAGATGCAAAAGTATTGATTGAAAAGAAAATATTAAGTTCAAATATGAACCCTTCCTAGTAAATTATTGTTTATTTACGCTTTCCGTCCTTTTTTCTGTTTGTTTATCATATTCAATGCTAAGCAGAAACCGTCTTGGGAAAAGAAAATGATACTGAGTTTCCTTTAGAAATGAACAAACAATAATCAAAATTGAAAGGCTTTTTCTTTCCTGTGTTTGAAATGAAAGTTGAACGTGTTCGACTGTTCGAATCGTGCTCAGCCATCAGAGAATTTGCGTGAGAGGTTCGCCTGAGATATTTTCCACACTTCATAAAAGCTTTACATCCCATTCTCAATCAACTGAAAACAGGGGCTGTCAGCAAAATGCAAACAGGTCATTTGATGCTTCATTGATGATGGATTATTTTGGAACAGTGATTATTAAGAAGTAAGGCTGCCACGTAGGGTATCATTAAGTAAAAGCCTATGTTAAAGTACATCAAAAAGGACAAAAATGAACAATGAAAACAAATCGAAAATGAATCAATATTATGAAAACAGAATAAGATATTGTAAATTGTACTGCTACTGAATAAAAATGCATGAAATGTAACCAGAAACAAGGTAAACATAATGAAAGATTTTTCAGATTATTGTAAAGAAAAAGAAACAATCGTAAAAACGCTCAATCTCAGCTTTAAAAGCATGATAAAAATAGACTCATAATGGTCACGAATTCAAATTTTAGATTTGCCATATTGAATTACGTCCTGAAGTATAATATTCTGTTATGTAAACCTGAACCAATTTATAAGTTGAACACTAAACGATTGATAAACTTAACCCATTATTTGACACAACTGTCAAAGAAGCAACATAGTTCCATTAGTTTTTACAGGATATCCACAGCTTCAAATGTTCAATGTATACATAATGTAAGTATACCTTCATTCGCAATGTCTACGTAGTAATCAAAATAAATTAACTAACATAATTTTTTAAAGAATAATTAAATTGTTTAAATTATTCAACGAAAGCTTAAATGACTACGTATATCCTGCTTGAAAGGTTTGTTTTGTTAATACATAAATAAAAGAAATTGAAGAACGACAGTATAATAGATGGATGGATTAATGACTATTCAACATTTTGTAGAAAACCTCTTTTTATAATCAACTTTAAAAGACTAGTGCTACGAAATGTAAAGAATATATATATAAACAGTAAGAGACAAAGACATTGGTGTATATATAAACATATGAGCTACGTAAATCATTCATGTATTTTCTAATGATTTATTTGCACTCCTGCATTCTTGTTGATTGTCAGATTGCTAAATCCTCAAATGTATCATCCACTGAATTTTGTGGAGTTAACCCTTCCATTTCTAAGATAATTCGAGTATCTCAGAATACTAATATAAATACCTCTTAGCATCTCTTTGAAATATTAGAAAAATCCCCTATTCCACTCAAAGCCTACAATGACAACCTGCGTTGTTAAGCGGTTGATATGTATAAAAGGGCCTCGCATAGATAATGAATATTAAGGAAGTGTCTGTTTGAACCTCAAGCAAGTGTATACTCGAATATCCTTTGATATTTTATAGAAAATCACTCTGTTACCCAAACTCATCTGTGCGAACTTTATGAACAAAGCACACACCTGAGGTATATAATGAATCTCTCTTAATAACAAGAGGAAGGATTTCCAATTGATATCCAAGTGTAAGGAGTGCACTGAAGTTTGTTAAAAGGCATTTAGGACCTTTTAGTATTAGTAGAGTTAAATGATAGAAAACACTAAACAGTCTTAAAACTAAAACTAATTACGTTATATGAAAAAGTGTGAAAGAAGAAAGGAAAAAGCTACTCATTATGATTTTATACAATAACATTATTACTAAAAAGGTTTAGTATGTTAATGAGAATTTAGCACAAAAGTAAACAGACATCGTATTTAAACTACGATGTCTGTTATTTTCAAGTACTTTTATTTTCAACTACTTTTATTTTCAAGAAGCAGTAAATAAATGTAAAAAAATTAATTAATGAAATGCAATGTTAGTCAAAAATTAACGAACTATCTTAATAGAAATAATATTCGACGGTAACTTTGAAATCAAATGCTTTATTAAAACAAGAATTGAACGGTAGACATTCCTTCCATCATCATTCTGTATAATATATATATATATATATATATATATATATAAATGCAAATCTAAAGGTATAATTTGAAATAATGGCACAAAGTTTCTATGATTGAAAAATAAATTTGTTTTGAAATATTAGAAATTTCTGAAAACAGTAACTGATTTGTAAAATAAATGAAACAATCGAGGGAAGAAAAGGTTAAACATAATCTTTAAAAAGTTTACCTTCTAAAATAAGCTTCCAAGTAGCTTCTTGTTGATCTAGGCAATTGCGCAAAGTATTGCATTTTATATTCCCCTGTTATAGAATCATTTAAAGCTTCAAATATTTCTTACCCTATACTTGAAAAGAGGGAAAATATGTTTACCTTCTTCTTGAAATACATCTTGAGACTCTGTACCACTTCTGCAATCACTTCCTCTTGGCACCAAGAAAAAAAGAATTTAAAAAGAAAATCTAGCGACAAAAAGAAAAAAAGGAGAAAAAAGAAGGTGTGAAAGCATTGTTGTCCGAAGAATATTCTTTTATTTTTATTTTCAACGCCAGGAGAAAGTGCAAAAACTTAAATTACCTGAGATACCAACGGCACAAAAAAAAAGGCAAAGTGAACACGGTTTCCTTACCCTTTTCTTCCCTCCCCCTCCCTCGAAAACATTGTTTTATTTAGGTTATTTGTTTAATCTTTTCAGTATTTCGCCATTTTGTTCCTCGTCGTCAGTGCGAGGTAGCATCGTGAAGAAAGGAGAAAAATGGCGGAAGATGTTGAAATTTTTATTCCCAAGTTGAGGCAAGAAAATAAAATGTTAACCAGATGTCTGACAGTGTATTAAATAACTTTTGCGTGACATTTGAAGAAGAAGACTTTTGCCGAGAAAGGGAAATTGAACTCCGAATGAATTTGCAACATGAATTATTTTTATAGCCAAAACTCATTTTTTTGTAAAGGAAAGGTGGCGCATCTTGTGAAAATTCGCTACTAGCAAGTCGAAATTGATGGAAACGATAAAAAAAAATCTTTTGATTTATATTAACTTTATAGGTATGAAATATATCAATTTATTGTGACCTGACCTTATTACTCAATGAAGGAATAGTTTCAGTTTTCAAAATTCAATAGAAAGCAAAGTGTTTAAAGTATCATAACATATGTTTGAAGCAAAATTATAATAAATATGCATTTCAAACTTTGATCTTGCATTAATCCCAAACAAACCACGTGATTTTCGAAAATTAGTAATTAAAAAAGCGTATAAAATATGTCATCTCATCTATTTCCTATATATATTCAATAAATTGCATGAAAGAGTCTATTAAAACTCATAACGGTAAGTGAAAAAATGAAAATGCAAAAATAACTTGTATTATTACCTATATTTTAGAAGTTTTGGAATGTTAATAATATTCAGAATTCAATAGAAGAAAATCTTTTCTGAATTACCGCTTTTCTTGGTGTATAAAAAACCTACTAAAAGAAAGGATTGACAAATATTTTTGCATAAAAGATTAGCAAAAAGGTGATTGAAAAATTTATTAAATGAAAATTGCTTTTCGCTTAGTAATTTATTTTTTTCCTTTAAGGATCTATTGTTGCTATATATATAAATACATAAATGAAAGTAAAAGTCTTCATCTAAATCATTTTAGAAAATTATCTTACTATAACAAAATTTTGAATCCATTTCTTTTTTTTACTGAACATTCTGTTAATGTATATGGATGCTGATAATATTCATCTCAAGTTATATATCACGGCTATGGCGAGTTAGTGTCTGTCTTCCATGGAACTTTCTGTGAGAAAGAAATATGTGAATGCGAGAGAGGATTTTAAACAAACAGTAGGAATTTAATAAGCTTGATGATGCTAAATTCATCGCATATTTAACCACCTTTTCCTTATTGATATCCTTCGATCGGTTGTGGATGAAGGATAGAAATGTACCCGGATCTCAAAAATATTGATTCATATCCGTTTCCAACCGTATTAAATTAAAAACTTGATAATCGAAATTTCACAATTCTTCATCAAATCCACCATCAAATTCAAAATATAACAATACATTCAAAAATTATAGTTTATTCATCTCAATGAGCTGTTATCTTCTTGGCAATATTGCGGATTTAATTATCAAAAATTAATTAATGAATGTTATAATAGAAAATTTGATGCTCATTGGCAAAATTTTTGAAAAGTAAAGAAGTTATTACTGTATTGTATTTAGATGTCAATATATAGCAAACGTAAAGTTTTTTTGCAGGATGATTTTCTCTATCCATAAAGTTTCACTAAACATTTAAACCCAAATTTTTGCTACAATCTAGCATAAAAATATAAATAAAACGTGAAAATTTTGATTCCATAATTAATTCTTATCCACACTTAGTTTTATTCGCACACCGATAAATGAACAGATCAATTTAAACATTTAAAAAAAACTGCCTTAGTAATGGTCATCAAAATAAGCTACAATTTTGCTTCCTATAATGACACAAATCAAGAGAGCATTAAATTAGCAAGAGAGCATTTAAATTTTTAAATCTGCCCAGGGTTAGATATGGCCACGGACGATTATGTATACTAGTTATTTGAAGGTGGTTATTTAACGATTTTTTTTTTTACTGACTGATTCTTTCTCAGATAATCATTATATTAAAAAATAATTTAATTCTAAATATAATACAAAAGAATAAATTTGTCATCTTATATTTATACCTCCTAAGGTATTCTTCACTTTTATCATACATTCTCACAATTATATTATGCTTAATTGATTTTTAATTAATTAGTTCTTTCAAATTCGTCATTTTATTGTAAAAGCTTTTAGATTAAGTGCAAAACTAAACTTTGCAAATATTAAATGCTCTAAAATATACAGTCATTCGATGCCAGTCATAACTCATAAAAATTGATTTTCAAAATTCGATTAGTTTTAAGTAATTCACTTTTAAAAGATCATTTTTATGAATAAAATTTCAATTAATGTCTAATTAACTCAAAAAATTTCAAAAATATCAGTGGATTATAGTTGGGTGAAATCCTTTAAATTAGGGAAACAAAATTCAAAAATTACTACCCACCTCGTAGAAATTTTAAGATATAGATTAAATTAAGCGTTACATAATTTCAAACGCCTGAAAATTTATTATTCATAAGAATAATCCTAAATCATAAAAATAACTCTCAAAATTGAATTAAATTTAAATAATTTTCTTTTAAAAGTTATATTCATGGATAAAACTTTGTTAAATGTGCGAAGCTCAGCAAATTCCCTATAACTAAAGGAATCTAACTCCACAGAATTTTCTGAATTAGGTTTAAGACAAAAAAATTATTGCTTCTTAATAGAAACTTGAAGATAAGTAGAAAAATTTAAAACTTCAGAATATTATTATAGATCATAGATAAAACTCCAAAAGCATAGTAATTCAGCCCAAATTTAGATTATATTTAAATTATTCACTTTTAAAAAATGATATTAAGTTATAAAATTGGGTTGAAAGCCCAATTAATTTCAAAAAAAAATGAAAGAATTTAGCTGCACGAAATCCTCTAAGCTCTTTGAAACACGTTCATCTATTTGCTCCGGTGTTTAAACACCGGACAGTAATAAATATAAACCCATAAGCTAATTACTATCATACAAAATCACTCTAACAGTTATGGTAAGGCTTGAATAATTTGAAGCACAAGAATAATAATACTATTACCCGTGGAATATAAATAACTTGATCACCATTCCGTCGTTATATTTTATCGCCGTACACCTCCAATCTTGATTTGGATGAGAAATGACTGATATTATAACAATTACCCTCGATATTTGGGAGCGATAGACGCAATTGATTGCCAAGTACTCCATTTAATGACATTCGCTCTCTCTCGGTAGAAGTACTTGTTCCGAATAAAAGAAGAATAGGAAAAATGTTTTACACGTGCCAGTTCATCAGATGCATTAAGTGATTAGGCGGTTTCTTCAACACGGCCTCGACCGGGTTCGGTATCAGATTCTTTTGCGAACTTTTCTGCCCAAGTGAAAGTAAGGAGAGGCATTAATCATAGTATCTGTCCAGAACCTTGCAAAAATTTACTTTCAGAAAGAATTGCCTTCATTAAAATGCATTGTGGGGATATTTCTTTCATTTACTCTTTTTAATATTTTTTTTTGAATTAAGTCAGAATATCCATTAAGCTATGACTTCGATAGGGTATTTTAACTAAATGTATCAATTAAATGAAAAAAACTTTGTTGTTTGATCAAAACTGTGAAATTTTCTTTCATAAATAATGCTTTTAATTTTATTTATAGGAATTTTATATGGTTTTAAAGAAGAAAAAAAGTTTAAAAGAACAGATTTAAAAGAGGTTTATATTCTAATTCATTATAAAAAGAATTTCTTTCCTTAGCCATATTTATTTCTTAAATTTGTTTTTAATCATTTATTTTTTGGAAATAATCCAAGATAGTAGCTACAGAGAATTTTCGATATAACATTCAACTAAATAAGGAAAAAAACTGTTTGATCGGATTTGTTATTTTTCTGTTGTGAATATTTCTTCTATTTATATTTATGCGGCTTTATATTAGTTTTGAAATGGATTCACTTTCTAAATGAGCAGGTTTAGAAATATTTACTTTGTAGTTAATTTTAAATGTGATTGCTTTTGTTCAAATCCACAGGGGAAACATCTCTTTCTTTGAAATAGAATATCCATTAAAATAGGACATGTATAGGATTTTTGGAAAATTTAGGAAAGTGTACAGTTTAATCAAAATTATGATTTTCTTTTATAAGTAATTCTTTTAATTTCTTTTATATTAATTGATCATATATTTTCAAATATATATATATATATATATTTGAAATAGATTACCGTCTTATATATGCATATAGAAGCCATTCTTAATTCATTTTAAATAAAAAGATTGAATTTAATTTTAAGATGGCTTTCAACTGCTTACCAATTTAAATGAAAAAATGTCTATTATTTAGAAAATAATTTTCAAATTCTATTTATATATTATAAAACTTGCATTTTAAGTTGTTTTGTTTTAGTACGTAGTAAAATATAATAATAATTGAAACAAAAAACAGACATGAGTCAATAATAACAGAATCATAAACATGAATTAAATTACATCAATTGAAAGATTAATAACTTAATAGATAAATCAAAAATTAAATACATCGTCCAAATCATCATATTGTCGTCATTTTAACTGATAAATATATATGAAATGCTATCTATAATCGAAATGTGGGAACAAAAAAAAACTGATTTGATTATAGTTTCCTTAACTTGATTCGTAATAATGCTATTTTTGCGCAAATCAAAGCCAAAAATGAAATAAGATATTTCTGCCATGTTCGTACAGTTAAATTTTGTTGTCTCATTTTTTTTAAAGTGAAGAATATTTGAGAATTTTTCAGATATTTATTTATTTAGTAAAAAATTGTTGAAGTGTTTTCTTGCAACTAAAAAGTAAATTCAATCATATTAAAAAGTGACATTATTAATTAAAATTAAATGTTTTAATTGTGTATAAATATAACTTTTTTAGCTGTAAGAAACTTGAGACATTAATATTTGAATAACTCATAATAAATATTTTTATTAAAAATAAAGATTACTAATTAGATTGGAAAGCATTTTCATATCATTGATTAAAAAGTAGAAATGATTTTTTCCAATAAATGATAGTAAATAGCAAAAATTAAAGCGTGATGCAGAAGTTGATACTTAATATCAAAAAATAGTGAAAACCATTTTATTATTTTTTTTTCGTTTTCGATATTATTGCCAATTAGAATATCTCGTTTCAGCATTTAATTTCATAATTACTACTCCTTTCCTATACTTTTCATTATAATTTGGAAAAGAAATAACAGAGATGATAAAGATTCCCCCCTTTAAGCTTCAACCTTATTACTTTTTTTTTCTTAACGTCATCATCTCGGATCTTGGATCATCTGAGCCAAGCATCAAACAGTTCTTTCTCGCTTTAAAATTATCTCCCTTTTTCAGCAAGATATTTCGGAAACGAGAGAAAAAATATATTGAAGAACTTAAGAATATTAAGAGAGAAGAAATTAAGAATTATCGTTTATGAAAACCTTTTACACGAAGGGTAACGCTCTTCCAATTACCAGTAATTGAAAAGTACAATATACATCACTGGAAAGGGTAATTTCAGACTTTAACGCTTCGTTCTTATTTGATTCCTTTCAGATATGATTTTGTATTTTTTTATTGCTTAAATTATTTATCCATCCGATTTCTCGACAAAAAGTCATCTTCAGTGAAAAAAATTAGCATGTGATGTGTTGTATAGTTTTAACTTCCATTAAAATTTAAATGTATTCGTAAAATTAATGGTGATGCTGTGAAGACAAAAAATAAATATAAAAACGAAACGAATGTATGACTGAAAAAGAGATAGTTCAATAATAACTTTAGAATTATATAAAACGAAATTAGATGTTTAAATTAAAAGCATAATACAATGGATACAGGTAAATACTTCTATAAATGCAGGTAAATGCAAACTTAATATACAAATATAACATATTACATTCATATACAAAAGTAACATATTATGAAAATACGGTCACAAAATATGGTTTTGCAATCATGAACCTATTTGTTTATAGGTAGACTCTGACATTTTCAAAATTAATTTGGCAGCAAGATGAAAAAATAACTTCAATATAGTCAAGATAAAGGCATATTTTCTATCAAATGAATGCTTGAGAAAAAGAGGGAATAAGTTTTCATTTGTAATTAATAAATTTATATTTCTAAAAGATAATTAAAATATTATCTTTTAATTATATTAAAAATAAAATCATTAATAAAACTTAAATATTCTTAAAATGTATAAAATATAGACTTAAGAACTAATGGTAAATAGCATAACCTGAAAAACATTCCTGCAGTAACCGGAAATCTTTTTTAACAAACTTTTTAAAAATTATATTCAGATATATTTCTTAAATAAAATATACATAATTTTTAAAAAAACATGGTACTTTTGATTATTATTAGATTTTTTTTTATTTTTTGAAGAATGGCAAAAATACAAATTTTATATCGATAATCAACAATGCATTTTAATTTTACAGTGGTTTTAAAAATTAATATGCGGATGCCCATAACATAGTAATAAGCGTAAAAAAAACTCCTGTTTATCCATGATTAAATGATTTTTTATTACAAAATAGTTATTTTCCTGTTTAATAAATTTTGAATAACAATTTGACCTAATTCGGCTTTAGAATTTTCAAATCCTACATAAGAACTGTTTTGGATTGTTCATTGGTGTTATGGCTCATCTACTAGAGTGACGCAGTTTAGCCAAAGCATGGCTCTTGTGCCAATAAAATCCAACCAACCAACCATCATCTACCAGAGCAGCTTCAGCTAAATCAAATCAATGACATCATTCGGCCTCATAAAGCAGATGTTCAGAGAAATTTCATTACGAGACAACCACAAAAATGCATTTGCTTTTATGTGAGAGAATCAACAGGTAGACATTTAAAATATACTGGAAATATATTTTATCAAGGTGGATGAATGAAGTACTTAAAGTTCTCCAAACGTTCCTGAAGAAAATATATATATATGAATAGGTTTGTCGCGTCTGGAAGTTCTCAACTTTAACACAATTCTTCAGAGGAAAAGATTCTTATTTATTTGTCGGAATGTTTCGCTAACACAGTAGAACTCCCAAAACTTTAAAAATCGAGTCGAACATAGTTTTCACAATAGCCGTTTTCACCAAATCATCAGCAATATATTTTCACTTTGAAAACAAACTAAATGGGATTCACTTTATAGAAGGGAAATTTATTATGTATCTATCTTTATTATCAAAAAGCGTTATGCAATGTATCCATGAATTCATTCGATATTCTTATTGCAATATCGTGGTAATAACATAATAATATTGGGGGGGGGATTGTGGACAAATAGGAGTTATGATTATAGGGAATAAACTGTTTGTTTGCAAACTAAACTAAAGAAAATATTATTCCCTATTTCCTTACTTAGTAATCAAAGAGCCAATTTCTTTAATCTTTTGGTTAAAGAAAATGAGGTAAATAAGGTTTACTGTTTAATGTAGTAAAAATAATTTACTTTATCCAAATTACTTTCTCTCATATATAATTCTAAACTCCTTTCAAAGGTAAGCCAGATTCTCCTGAAGAATTCCAGGCTCAGAATGTGACATCTGATAGAGTACTGCTGAGTTGGGCTCCGGCATTTGACGGAGGTTCACCGCAGTTTTTCCGGATCCGCTACATGGTGAAAGGTTCCAATGAAATCAACACTGTAGATGTCTTGCCAACCAATGCATCTGTATTTATGATAACAGGTTTAGAACCTGGAACAGAATACTCTTTTGCACTGATGGCTTGGAATGTCTACGGAGAAAGTGGATATACGGAAAATGAAGTTGTTGCTCAAACAACAGGTAAGATTTTGCATTGAGATTCAGATTTATATTCATCTGCTGTAAATTAATTGCAGACTTTTGTAACTTTATTTTTTTATTTATCAGAAAACCGTAATGTATTTTTTAACCTTATTTGAAATTTCCATCTTAACCGAGAATCATATTTCCAAATATTTTTTAAGGTATAAATATTTTAAATAAATAAATTAAATTTTCTTAACAGTCATGGACATTTGTTCAGAACTGAACTTTTTTTAAATAAATGGTATATTTGATAAAAAATTGCTGATACGGAGAATAAATTATCTAGAATTTATAGTATATGAAATGTCTGACAAGTGTCTTCCTGGTAAAGTTGTTAATTGCTTGCGTTTTTAATTGCATTATTAATGTCTATCTACCAAATTGATCATCAGGAGTCATAATTTCTTGATTACGCTTGTTATCTTTCGATTATTTTACATCGATGAATGATCTAATTGGTTGAGAACAATATATCCTCTATTTTCTGGGGGAAAATACATGCCTTGTTGAAGTCAATTGATGATTCAGACTAAAATTAAAGACTTTTCCTCTTAATAAAAAGCTGCCTTTTGGCTTTCATCTCGCATATTTTTAATTAGCAGACTATCTTTATCCAGAGTAATTTTGACTCTATAGTCATCTACATCACTCTGTGTTCGTTCAACTAAGGAATTAAAAGTGGGTGGCACAGCTGGAGAGACAGTGCATTATAAGATTTATTTTTTAGGGATCGGTCATCATCTATGGGTTAGCAGATGTAAATGGCACTCGGAAAATATTATTCCCCACCCCCACTCTTTATTGGGATAACACACTTGAAATTAGGATAAACACCCTGATTCATTGGGATAATATATTTAAATTGAGATCAAGATTGGGTACTTATAATGGTGGTAATGGTGGTATAATGGTACTAATGTGGGTTATAAAAGATACTTTGTCTTCAGTACACCTGCTAATATTGGGATTTGGCGCAGCTATATCCATTTTTCGCTTCTATGTACGTAGTACAACTACGAAAAATTTCCAAGAAATTAAACAACTTTCTTTTCACTTGCAGAATTTTATTACAATGACCTGTATTGCTAGTATTTAAAATAGATTCATTTTATTTATAAATTTGTATAAAGATTTAAGTATCATATACCTAAATATTTAATGCGATGGAAAAATAAAACCCTGCATTTTTTTTTGTATTCTGATTTTCAGTTATCATTGATTATATTAATGATAACTTAAAACTAACTATTAAATCCAAAGAGATTTATTCAAAATATAATCAAGTATATTTTGTAAATAAACTAATTTATTACTTCGGATTGAAGGGAAACTTTCTTCGAGCTGCAAGTTTCTACAACATGGACTTTACAGAACTACACTGCCTATTTCATTAATGCAAAAACGCTTTTTCTTCGAATGTAAAAAGAAAATGAAGAATAAGTCAAAAATATTCTTGAATAATTATATAGAATTCTGAAAATATAAAAGTTTTCATAATTTTTCATAAATGATTCATTTTATTGCATTACATTTAATAAAATTATTTTTCATTTTAAAATAAATGTTCTAAAGATTCTTTAATCTAGAATCTTTCCCGAAATAACAGCTTTCGATTTGATGACGTGAAATGAAAAAAAAATCCTTCTGACTAATTTTCATCATTTGATAGAATATGTTACGTCAAGTGATGGATGACTTCTTAAAATAAAAAGCTATTTTTATCCGCCATCTTTTTCTTTTAACTACTAACTCATTATTCAACCGACCAGCTGTGAATGAACATGAATTATTTTATGTCAAAAACTTTCAAACTAGTCCATGGCATTTATTTTGTTTTGTAGTCTACTGTTATTCTATAAAAGGATATATTTTTATCATCGCTTGACAATTTATAAATTAATAATTATAATATTATCCTCCTATCTGGAAAGTGCCTCACCAAAGCACGATATGCCTTTATATCATGGTGTTCAAGTATAATTATTTTCATTCTTATAATAAGGCATTATTTTATTGCAGAAATAATTACATATTTAATAATTAAAAGAAATGGTATTTAGTAGAATTATTAGATTGAATAATTAATTTTATTGTTTTGTTCATTTCACAAAGTATGAAAAAATTGTAAACAAAATTGTAATTAGCATTCAAAATATTAAGCAGCAAGTCCATTTAGTTTGGACCCATTTTCATTTGTAACCTACTAAAATCCAAATAAATTGTTAAAGTAAGTGAAAGTAAAGTAAAATGTAATTACGAAAAAAGTATATTCGAGAAATCCGTAATAGGTAAATCAATCGCTTTATGTGTTTATACAAGATAATCAGTTAAGTTATTTTAAGTCATTTAAATTCAAAGTGGCTTGTCGTATAGCCAGAGAGGTAACATCCAGCTATAGTAAAGTGATTATTCTTAATTTATTGATATTGATAACAGCATTCCTAACATCGAAATAAGAAAGCTGCAAAAAATAACTCAAAGAAATGAAAGAGATTGGTTAAAAGTCCATTTAGAAAAATTTACGCTATACCATATTAAAATTATTGGCAAATATTTCATGGATTTATTTGTACAGTTGGTGCATATATTTGCGCTTAAAATTATGAACTATTCGTGACTTGAAAATGTATTCGTTCTAAGAATAAAAAATGTATTTGATTCTATTATTATACAGTTTTACCAAGTTATGCAACTTCGGCAAAACTATATTCATTTCGCTGAAGCGAAATTTAAGCAACAAAAGTAATTTTTTAAAAAAATCTGAAAAATTCATTTTGGGAGAACGGTATCTGAAGATACATATTTAATTAGTTAGTAAACTATTGTTAATAAGTAAATAGGTAAACCATTATTAAACTAGTAAGAAGACTATAGATTGTAAATAAGCGTTTATTTTATAATGTTCTATGGACAATGTTTCGTGTAACTATCTATAAAATTGGTTGTGATATCAAAATCTTTATATATCTCAGACTTAAATCACTTTATATATATCTCAGATTTAAATCACTTTATATATATCTCAGACTTAAATCACTTTATATATATCTCAGACTTAAATCACTTTATATATATCTCAGACTTAAATCACTTTATATATATCTCAGACTGGTGCTTGGATGAGTAATTTTGCAAATTCCAAGGATAATACACTGTAGGTTATTAGATATTAGGAGAAAGATAATAGTAATACATACATTAATATTTAATAAATCATAAAAAAGTGGCCGTTTACAAAAATTGTTTATAATGAATATCTTTACCTTTTATACAAAGTTGCATTCTTCTTTAATATTTGTATACATAATATATGCTATTTGCATTACGATAACATAGAACATAAATTATCAACATTGCAGAATGTTTTCTCATTCATCAATTTTCTATCATTTTTCTTTCTTTCATCAGCTATCTGTCATAGAAATCATTTAAAAGAGAGGAATAAGATAATA
>JAPMOR010043959.1:16116-41220 GCA_026543865.1 Argiope aurantia
CAGCTATCTGTCATAGAAATCATTTAAAAGAGAGGAATAAGATAATAATAATGCATTTATTAATATTTAATAATAAAGAAAATAAAATCTATTTTATCAGAATCTGCACTACCCCTTATGAAAAATTTGTTCCGTGTAATTTTATCAGTTAGGGATGATTCAGAAGAAGATTGCTGTCTGTGAAATAATCTAAAGATAATGGAGAAATAAAAGCATATCATGTGAATTTGGTAGGAAATTGAGCTATCATATAGCTGTTCAATTTGATTTGATATAAATAATTTCTACTAACATCAAATAATATCATTTCTTTACTAGTTCTGATAATAGTTACTATCGTCAGAAACGGTTTCGTAATGTATTCTTGTTAATGATAAGTAAACTTTGACGAGAAAATATGATATAAAAAATACAAACGTGACATCGTTGAGTGCCCTTTCAGTCTCAGAATAGGTGGTAATTTAGACTATTTTTTAAAATTTCGTACTGAGAGATAAATAAAATCTACAATATCAAAATCCGATCCTCCCATAAAGAAATAATTATTATAGTGTAATATAAAAAATAGTAATAATTAATCCATAAATCAGTTCTATTCGGCATTGAGAATTGGTATTTCTTCAAAGTAACATCATTTTAGAAAATAATCATCATCCTCAGCAATTCTCTTGTAATCTACAAGTAATAATTTTAAAATGATTGATGACTTGTCGTGAAAATGTAATAGCATCGGTTTATATGAAAACACAAACGTACCATGTATGTGTGCACTTTTCTCGCCTGTTTTCATCGCTACCAGATTTGACCACAATTAAGTGTATTTTACAAAATTCCTTTCTCCTACGAATCTGGTAACAAGTTTTCATTTAACCAGTTAATTATTTCGATCTCTTGGGAGGAATGCGTATCTAAATTGTGTCGCAAAAATTTAGCGATGACGAGTATACTCGTCAAACGCAGAGTATGTGTAATATGAAATTATGTTGTAAGGAAATAACTTTTATTTTTTTATTTCAATAATCAGATTTATTTATTTACTTAAATTATCTGACATATTTTGCATATGAATGAAAAGAAACATAAAAAAAAATTTATTATTTTAATTCGCTGTTAGAGAATGGTATTGAGCAAAACATGGTACACCGCATAATAATCTTTTATTTGTTAAGTTGGATTGGACTTCGCCTCAATTTTTTTAAACATCTTGAATTTTAAGAATATGTTTGAGTTTTTACTAAAATTGTAATTCAAACTGTAAACTCCTGACGAGTGAACGTCATAACGCAAAATGTTGTGTGGTTTCCATGACGAGTATACTCGTCAAAAACAGTTAACTGGCTAAAAGAATTTGCTAATAGTTCTAATTTTCATACAGATAATACAACTAATCCTTCTAATGGAATTTTTTAGACATAGATATATAGAGTTCATCAGTACCATGAAACACGATATAAAATCGAGAGCACCATAGAGTGACACCCACAAGAACCACTGT
The DNA here is from genome assembly GCA_026543865.1 of Argiope aurantia. NCBI lineage: Eukaryota > Metazoa > Arthropoda > Arachnida > Araneae > Araneidae > Argiope > Argiope aurantia. The sequence goes on from JAPMOR010043959.1 coordinate 17,612, forward strand.
ACGTGAAGGGAAAGCCAATTCAGAAAACAATTCCTCAAATGAAAACTGCACACTAGATGAAGAAACTGGGGGAAGTATTGTAAAGTCTCTGGAGTGCAGTCGGTTCATACCATTGGCCTGGAAGACTCATGATAATGGCATTACGCTTATCTTGTAGAGGGTATCCCGAGAAAATCCTCTTTGTGATAACTTCAAAGACCTTTAGAGTCTCAAAGACAGCGCTATGGTCCCAGTGGGTTGACTGAAACAGTATTTTATTTTATACTTCGATCGATCAGGAGGCTTTTTTTTTCCTCCTTACGAACTGGGTGCAAATCTATAGATGTTTTTTATGAGTGGTCAAAGTGATTCCCATTCATAGTGGACTTAAGATTAAGGGGGTAGATGTGAAGTTCAATTGGCAGAGGAATAGTAGTCCCTGGTGCGTTGCTCTAGTCAGATAAATTTGACACATGGCGAATCCAGATTGTCATTTTGAAGGGGAGGAAAGATTTATAAGGATTAAATGATGCAACATTGAGGCAGTACTATATAATGCTACAAATAAAAATAAAAAAATAAAAACTGAATATTTATTAGCTCCAATAACGGATTTTGGAAAATAATTCTATAGTTATATATTTATAAATAATATTTTGCAAATTTTTAATCTATAATTGTTTGTGAAAAGTTGTGAGCTTAGATTATTTTTTTAGATTTAATAAAATTTTAAGTATATTAAAAGAAACAATAAAGAAATTCTATGTATTTTTTAAATTGAAATTTTATTGTAATATAAGAAATAGTAAAATTTGTAATATTCATTAATAGATAAGGTATTATGATGCATATCGAACATGTGCAAAAACTTCGCAATCAAATATAATAAATTTATTTTTGCAAAAACCTACTGTCTCTCTTCAGGCAATATAATTTTACCTTTCTCTTTGTCGAAAACAAATGTGTGGTTCGTATGCAGACGAATTAACTTATATGTGAATTTGGCCTCGCGAGACTTTCATTAAAGAATGCAGTTGAAATAAATTTCTTACAAATTTTATTATGGTGCATATATTTATTTTTCCTTTGCGCAATTTCGCAGTCTGCTTCTTTATAAACCGCTTTGTAAATTCCTTCTTCGAAACATTTCAAAAGCGCTGTGCATAAAAATGGCTCAAAACAAAAAAATAAGCTTAGTTTTCTGATAACATCATAGACGTTTCTTTTCAGTACAAATTTTTATGAATAAAATTTCTTTTTTTATATATATGAAATAAGTTTCTAACAGCTTTTTAAGTGAACTTAATTTAAAAGTCTCTGAAGCGCAAGAGACAAACATCAAAAATTTTGCATGAATAATATTATATTAAGTCTGTAAAGTTAATGTAAAACGACTTATAACAAGCAATAATTTTATTTTGCGAATTATTCTGTCAGAATAATATGTAGAAATTAGTTTAAAAATTTCAACGCTAAAATTTTATTAAAAATGGAAATAAATTCACCTGAGTAGTATGTAGGAAAATTAGAATTTTAAAATAAATAATAATGTAAATTATTATTCTCAAAAATTGTAACAAGACATGAGATATGCATATTAAAATCCAAAACACTTTTATCACAATCACATGTATTTGATGCATTTGGATCAAAACACATAATTTACATGAAATGTAAGTGTAAACTATATAACAATCAAAATGATAATTTAATTTTATCCTGGATTTTTTCAAAATCTAAACCAAACTGGTTGATGATGTTTGAGCTGCAAATTGAGCTTTGGCATTTATAATGCATGTTTTAGTAAAATAATAAATATTCATTCAAAATATTTTCAAAACAAGTTGCATAAATCTATCAAAATTAAATATTATTTTTCTAAATAGCGTTTTAAAACCATTATTTATGAAGCAACAGTTTAATTTTGAAATTAAAACGTCATTGATTTTTATAATTGAATGAATTGCTTAAATCGATGATTAGGAAATGATATCTTTATGCGAAAAACTTTTTAATCTATATTTAGAAAAATCAAGACACTTTTAGTTATTTTTTTTCAATATGAGTTCTGATTTTTTTCAATATGAAGATTATTTATAATATCTAATTGAGAACTGAAATAAGAAATATAAATTATTTCTAATAATGTGAATCAAAATAATATAAATTACACTTTATCTATCTGAACCCAGAGGGATGCTGAAAATTCAAAGAAGTTATGCGTTTTGTTTTCGTATAAGATAAATATTTACACTTTAAAACAGTAAAAAAAATCAGAACTTTATATTATTTATAGAATCTTTCTAAATGCCAATAATTAATAATATCCATCTTTAAATAATATAATATAATATTTAATAATATAATAAAACATCTAGGATTAATAATATAATAAATAAATCTGGGATTAAAAAATCCTCCTTATTATCTTATAATGAGATTCTCGCAAAATATACTGATAAGCATAAAATGTTTAAAAATGAGCACAATAATAAAAATACATCTGACATATTTTATGTAATTGTTTGTAATATCTTGATAGAAGAAGAAAGAATAAATTGAAAAATATGTTAAGTAGGCTATAGCATAAATGAAATAACTAAGATAACAGTCCATATTTGTAATGTCATGCATATCAAAAATAGGTAGGTATTCGCTAACATATTGAGCAATATTATGAAAATATGGATCTAATTAGCATTTTAACAGTTCTTACAAATCAGCTTAGAGAATATATGTAAGCATTTTAGTCTCAATAAAATAAATCACTGTGTTTATTGCCTCCTCATGTCGTTACAAACGGAGCAATAAAATAAGTTGTGTCAAAGTGATAAAGACTGTGAGGGGATGGACTAGAGTTTTTAATAATTCCAATTTCATTTAGCTTTTAATAATTTATCTTAATGTTTATAGTAATGTTTTTTTTGTGATTTTATAGCATATTTAGGTTTAATAAATTTTGACACTTGACTGAAAACACTTTGGCTTGTCGTTGTCTTAATCTGGAATGTTTTAATCAAATATATATGGAATGTTCACATTCAATATATTTGAGACATATATTCATTTATTCAAATAATTATTCATTCAACATATTTGAGACATATATTGATTATAAGGAATATTGTAAATTTCTAAATAGCAAATCACAAATTGGTTTTATGTTATTATTTCATTTATGTTCATTTATTAGCCTTTTTCGCTGGTTGATACATAGATATTAGAAATTAACAAATTATTTATCCTCCAGTAAATACAGGGAATCTAAGAGGTTAATGAAATATTTGTGTAAAAAATATCAAATATTTATCGGATATAAAATAGAAATGTTCAAGAAGAATGATTTATTTTTATTAAGCTTGGTGTTTTAGTAAATTCTTTATAGTTTGTTATTTTTTATAATATGAAATTATGAAGAATTTCTATTCGTAATTACGTCGAAACTCTGCTTTGGAAAATTGTATGTGATTAGTTTTGAGAAAGAATTTATCTTTTCCCGAATGAAATATTACTCCGTTTGGAATTTACTAAACCGTATTATTCTCCGAATAGTGTATAGTTAATTACATGAGAAAATCGATTATTGAACCATTTTGTATTCATATATTATTCCCTCGATTGTCTTGCTTTTTATATTATTCATTCATTAAAAAAACCATTTATTTTTATTTTGTAAAGCGATTTAAACGAAGCTTATTAATTATTGGCAAATGCTTTTGCAAATAATTGAATCAAATATCTAATAAATACTTCCTATATAGCCATGGCTCATGAATTATCTATAAGTAAGGAAAGTATACAATATGTCTTCTAAAATGCAACATCAAATCTAAATTCATGAATTCCGAAACTTTTATTATATAAAATAATTATAATCGTTGATTTTACAGCAACCAACAAAAAAAAAATTTCTTCAATATTGTGAATAGTAAATAATGAAGATTAGGCATCAGTTTCCACTATACATGAAAATCTTTCTCCGTGTTTAGTTATATTAACATCCCGTTGTAAAGCAACCCGAGGGCTATTTTGGGACGGACCTCGTAATTTTGAACCACGGTCAGATGACGAGGACAACACTTGAGCTGCCCCCCTCTCCACACCACACCAGCGGGAGGACGTTTGGCATGACGGATTTAAAGTGCAACAGACCCCTTTACACGACGGTTCTTCGGTGGAATCGAGTCTCGAACCTGAAACCCTATGGTTCACAAGCCGAGACCTTACCACCAGGCCACCGCGGCCCATCTTTCTCCGTGAAAAAATACATAGGTTTAGTTACGGTTTCTAAGGGTAGAATGAAGAAATTTACAGAAGAAAATTTGTCCCGGTAAGCAGAAAAGTACATATAGTTTGAATATTAAATTCCTGTAGTTTGAAGCCAGCCATTTTCTTTCACAAGTAATATTTCCCCTGAAGCAAGTTATTACAGAAGAATTTATAACCTTTGTACTAATGGGTACATTTTATATCTTTCATAGAGAAGTACCTAACTCCTAGTAGTTTATGGAAATATTTTTCTAGTTAGAATATGCTTACTGGACTCAAATGTATATTTGTAATAAAGAATTTACAAAAGTAAAATGTACAATTATCTTTGACTTAAAAAGATACATTGTTTTGTTTTATTTATCAATATATAATTTGTCGAATTAGCTGTTACTAACAGATTCATTTGTTTTTAATATACAATGAACCATAAGTCATCATATTAACTAATACCGAAAGTAACCATAAAAAAGCACAAAAATATACTCAGGTTCACATGAAACGACTTATTGATGAATTAGAAGATATATCGAGATACGGAAATGGCGAAACTAATAACGGGCAAAAGCCTTTTTTGGGGCGATATTTTACACATGTACAGTAAATACTTGCATTCATTTACTTCAAGATTTTACCATCGTTCGCTATCTTTTAAAAATCCATGTGTATTCATTGAGTAGTTACAGCAAGCTTCTGAGAGATTGTGTAGGGATTTGGAAGCCTTATCCTAGCATATCCAGGGTCTATGGAGGGACATCGTAGTGGCTATGAAATTTCATGAAGAATCAGCAAGCTGAGATCAATTGCAGACTCTACAAGCTTCTCTGTATTTGCACCTGAAACAAATTGCTCTACAACTCTATGAATATTTGGTGACGTGGTACAAATGTGTGCAGGTGCAATTCAGAAAACACTCTTGACTCGGCTCTTCTTTTGTCATCAGTTATTGTGCATGCCTAATTGCAAAAATATTTTTGTTTTTACATATTATCAGCGTTCATACAGAATAAATGACTAATACTGAAATCCACCATAGTCAAATAAGTTCTTCGACCAATAGAATCCAACCAACAAAACAAGCAAATAATATTTAATATCTTGATATACAAATTTATATAACTTTCTAATTAGATTACACATACTATTTTGGAAATTTATTGTTATCTTGATTCTTATTATAATATAAAGAGCATTTGTGATATTAAAGAGTTTCTAAGTGATTTTCGTATTTTTAAATACTTAATTTGGTAGCTTAATTGCAGATTTAAAACTAAAATTCCAGTAATTCGATGCTTGTGTCAGACACGCCATTGCATGCGAAAGGGACTACAGCAAACTACTTAGTACTTAGAGGCATTTAACTCGGCCAATTAATACTTTGGGCCATGTTATCCTATGTGGTTCTGGCTAGTTTTTGCTTTTTATATCTTCTTAAAAGTTTGTGTGTTTAATTTTAATATGCACGTTACGCGCTGATTTAAGACTCCTGTAATGCCAGTATGTACAAGCTTTTTCAATACATTTTTTACCTATAAATTAAATTTGCTTGATTTATATGACGTAAAATGCAATAAAATAGGTGAATAATATTTAAATTCTTATAAATATTTGTATTTTTTTCGGCAGAATCATAATGTTTGAGAACTGGAAACATCACATTGGTTTTCAGAAGTTTTGTGTGAATAATATTTAGAAATTAATAGCAAGCTTTTTACATTTTTCTTCTTTGTATTTATAATTAGTATTTGTGTTTCCTATCTTCCTAAAAGTCTGTATATTCGATTTGCATGTACACGTTAAGAGCTGTGTTAAAAGAGTTTATAATGCCAGTATGTACAAGCTTTTTCAATACATTTTTTTTACCTATAAACTAAATTTGCGTGATTTTATATGACGTAAAAATCAATAAAATAGGTGAATGATATTTAAATTCTTATAATATTCTTATAAAATTCTTATATTTATAGAATTCTTATATTTATAGAATTCTTATATTTATAGAATTATAATATTTCGGAACTGGAAACTTTACTTACTTTTTAGGAATTTTGTTTGATTAGTATTCAGGGTTCTTTACAAAAAACGTTTGATACATTTTTTTTAGATTATGAGGTAATAGCTATCAATTTGTTGTACTTTATTTTAATCAAAATTATTTTGCAAATATATTCAATACCTTTATTTGATAATCATAAGAAACCAAAGGTAATGTATTTGTAAGAAAAAAAAGCAGAGTCAAAACGGCTTTAGGTACTTTTAATAAAGTCATAAGCATTGTATTTTATTCATATTAACATAGACAGTCAACTGCTCGGTTTTTAAAAGATCTATTCGTTCTAATACCTAAATAAAATTGAAGAAATATGGAAAATGATAACATTTTTCATTCCTTTTTACGGACATATTATCGAGTAAAATATATACTAATAAAAAAAATATATGGAATTACCTCTAGACAACAACATGCTTCGCGCTTTTCTTAATAAAAAAAAGTAGCCTTCTAGTCATTTCATAATTCGTTCCAACAAACTAAGTAATATTTCTTCTTCATAAAAAAAGAATTTCTTCCATGGATACAACAAAAAAATAAAAGCTATTTTAATAAGCACGGATTGTAAATAACAAAGATCAAACATCTGATTCACTTTACACGCGAAGCAATCTTAATGAAACTCTATTTGAATTTCTTCAAGGCAAGACTATACCCAACAAATTACGCAAGGCAGCTAATAAAGTTTATAGGGGGAGGGCGAAAATTTCTCTTGAAAATAGTCCGGCAAGCGGAAAAGGACGCGTAGTTTCAGCGTGGAACTCTCGTAGTTTAACGAGAGCCACTTCCTCTTACAAGTGGTGTTTCGCCCGGAGGAAATTATTGGAGAAGAATTTTGAGTTCGAGTGAGATGATGGGGACCTTTTGTATCTATCTTAGAAGAGTCCCCGGAAGGTTTTGGGAATCTTTTGCTCGTTACGCTCCTCCTGCAGGATCCGGACGTAATTTTGGAGGAAAAAGAAATTTAAAAAGTGAGTGTTTTTGTGGAGTGCTGAAGAAGTCAACATTCTTATGGGATGAAAAAAATTGACTTCCTAGAGAAAAACTTGATGGTACTTCGTGAAATAATGTAAAGTTAAGTTTTAATGACAATTGCATGCTGGGAAAAATATACATATGAAGTTTATGGAAATAGAATTATAGTTCCAAATTAATTGTATCTTTATATTTGACTCATTTTAATGGCATAAGTGTATAGTTAAAAATTAAAAATGCAACATTCATGCATTTTACTTAATTTATTTTTTAAAAATGTGCCCTAAAATTAAGTAATATGAATATTTCTACTCCTTATTATTTTACTACTGAAGTTATATTAATTTGTTTGATATAATCACCTACTAGACAATTTATCCCCTTGTTCTAACCTATATATTTATGAGGGTTTAAGATAATAATTAATAGGATAAATAAAAATGGTAATTCCATAAAAATATATATGTATCTTCCAATTACTTGAAGAAAGAGCTAGATCTTTTTTTTTTCTTCTTCTTCGGGATCACGAGGAAATTTCAATTTCTTCTAGTTCCAGGTCTGTCCATTAATTTCTCTGAGTGTCTTTTCATGTAAAGTTGTGGTGAGACCATCTCCATGAAAATGGGCGCATGTGAAAGAAAAAATTAAAAATGTACTCTAAGAAGCAATAATTGTTCTATTGTATTATATAAGATAGTCACAAAGTCTTACTGTGATTACAAAACATTCTTGCAAAATATTTTAATTATTTCACAGTCATATACAAAACAGTCATAATTTATTGCATTGAACACAGTAAAATTTACATAATGAAATAGTCTTAAATTATTCTAGAAGTATTTCAATACAACAGATTGTGCAGTGTATGCAGAAATATGATTTTACGTTCTATTAGTATTAAAATGGGTTCAACGAAGTCGTGGCGAAAATGCCATCAATGACCTCCACATTTACTCAATATTGAATCGATTTTTTTTTTGGGTGGGGGGGGGTTACATAAAAGATAGAATATTTTCCTATGTTATTTGAAAATATTGAAACCCTCAATGTTAAGATCACATATGCAATGTTTATTGTTTGTCAAAATATTGGACTATATTTGGTGAAACTTAAATACCGTTTTAGCATCCTTCTAGCTATCAAGGGCTCATACTAAAATTTACAAACCTAAATGGTTTTATTAAAATTTTATATTAACTTTACAATGTACAGGAAAAACGATGATCATGAAACAGTCTTTCATTTGAGGAAACAACAATTTGAAAATGATATATAAATTTAAATTAATAAAATTGCTGCCATGAGCCCACAAATCTCAAAAATACCTTTTTCCCCAAATGGTTTCCACAGTTTTAGTCACAACAGTAGTTATTTTCTTATCAATACTAAATAACACAAAAATTAATTGTGCTAAAAATTGGAATTTAGCTAATATTTTTTAACTATGATATTAAAAAATGAATTAATTATATTTTCAGTTGTTTTAAAAAATTAGGTTATGGTCTGTAATACAGATTATATTTCAAGTAATAAAAATAATTAAATTATTATACAAGTTACAACAAATAGAGGAATTAAGAGGTATAAAAACAAATTTTATTTTATGATGGAGTTTAGTTGAATTTAATTCGTAAATAATTAAGTATTATTAAAACAATAGAATAAATAAAATTATATATTGAAAAAATTGTTCTGCCTAAATACTAAATATAAATAATTTAGATTGAAGCCTAATTTCTTATTTTTTATTGAAATACATAAATAAAGACTGGAAAGTGAATTTAAAATGTTTCATGACATTTTCGCAATATAAATAAGTAGTTCTTTCTGTCTGATTCGAAGTCCAAATATAACATTCATTTATATTACTTATTCTATATCTCAGAGAATTTCATCATCCCAATTTGAAATTAAAATCTTTGTAAGTATTTAATTTTAAATATGTTTCATTAATATATTATTTAATGTTTTTCATAATAAATAATGTTTCCAACTTAAATTATTTTATAAGCCTTTTACAGGTAATATTTCTAAATTAAAGGGAAGATCATTTAAATTAAATTTTAAAAACAATATACAATATATAGAATTAAATTTATAAAAAATATAGTTAGATTTAAAACATTAATATATAATTTGTGAAATGTTTCGATATAATATTTTTAGAAATATATCAAATTTTATGTGAGAATTGAATATAGTTTGTCAAACGATTTTTCAAAATATTCAAATTTTATTTAGAATAATGATTTAGGAAACAATTTTTAAATATCTAAAATATTGCGACATATTTTAGCTCATTTTATAGAAGATACTTCCCGGAAATTGAAAAAAGGGGTTTCACTAAAACTGAATTTTAAAAAAATCGATTATTTGTGAACAATGAATTCGATACAACAATATTTTATATTTAACTTACAAAAAAACTTTCTTGAATGAATGAAATATTTAATAAATGTAAACCGTTTCGAATTGTTGCCATTTTTAGCTAAATAAATGCTTATTTTCCTAAAATATTTTTTAAATATTGGGTATAATTAAAAGGTAATTGCGTTTTTCAATGCTGTTTCAATGTATCGTGATAAAATATCTTTCTTCATGAATGATAATACAATCAAAATGATGAACTACTGATTCAATATTATGAAATATATATTTAATATGTAAAACCTGTTTTCCATTACAAAGAAGATATTTTATACTTTTGTATAACAAAGAAATAATTTTATACTTTTATATTTAATTTACATTGTATGACTCTCTATTTTTTTATTTTAAAACATGCAGATTTATATATATTAAATTGTATTTGCATTTATATATATAAAAGAGGAATGGATTTCAGAAAATAAATTTTAAAAATACATATTATTTTAAATAGTTTTTGATAAAAGATGCGTAAATAAAAATCTTTTACAGTTATCATTATTTAAAAAGACTTAGTAGAAAAATAAAAATTATATATTAATCAAAATAATTATCCAAGTGCATTTAAAAACCTTAGCAGAAATTTTAAAATGCAAAAAAAATATGTACTGACTAGAGAACTTTTTTAAATGATTTCATTTGCAAGAGACTAGGGCGAACATTAATTGTTAAACTTTGAGTGAAAGACATATAACTTTATGTACATGTTTTAAGTAATTACGGAAGCGAAATAACCATTTACTTAGTGCCAATAATGTTCCCTATTTCGTTAATTTTATTTAATATGAAAACTCATAACCCTCTATAAGTCATCAATTGTCGCCTTAATTCCCTTTTCAAAAAATAAAAATCACTAAAAATACAATTTCACTCTATATTTTCTATGAAGGATGATTTTGACATAGTCCGTCAAACTGACTCCCTGATTTCGCCAATTTACATTTCATATGTAAACTTATAATCTTTAAATATGTTACGAAAGGCCACTTGCTATTTTCAGTTCAAGATTTTCAATATATATCACAAAATAAAATTTTATCAGAACCCCCCAGTATTAACAAATGAACAGATTTCATCACTTATATTCGCCAGAGTGCAGACTGCGCTATCTTTTCAGAATACGGCATGTTTATTGTTGAAATTTAATTTTAATTATTATTTTCTTTTTATCGTGATAAGATGTAGTTTATTAAAATTAAAGAGTTTTGATATGGCTAGTGAACAGACATTCGATTCAGATGGTTAGTAAATGATAATAGACTGAATATTTTATTGAAATGCTTTTTGGAATTGTAAAAAATAACGAAATAATATTTTCTCAATGTATAAAATTGATCAAGATGTTCGGGCATTTTCATAGTGTCTAATTAAACAAAATATAGTTTTTATTAACACTCTTTTTTGTAAGAAAGGACTTACTAAGCCTTTCATTCAAACAACTTTCAGAAAACCTAGAAATGAGTTTTCTTTCACTCGCGTAGTTACGTATTTACGCCAGCAGATTTTTCGATTTATTGGCAAGCAACCAAATGCTATCACAGTTCGAATCAAAAGCGTGGACCGAAAAAAAAAGAGGGCCATTGAAGATGAAAGGTACAGGTAAGCATGTTAGGTACAAAATCGACATCACGAGTGCCTTTTTGATACGGTGAAAGGGAAAAGTCGATGCTTTTAAGGACTAAAATAGCGCTGATTCAGGGCTATTGGCTAATGGCGCCAGTCCTTTTTGAGTAGCAGCGGTCACTGGCTGAGAAGAATTCGACATCATTTACAAAAGAGAACTTTTTAAGCGAAATCAATTATTCTGGAAATTTAAATTAAGCTCTGTTAAACAATAGGAATTTCTTTGATTTGAGAAACAGAATTTTAAGGAAATTTAAATTTTGTTGACAAAATAAAATTGCAACTTAAAAGAAAAAATTATTTTTGGTTTATTTTATTAAAATTATTTGGTTTGTACTACTAAGTGTGTGTTAAATTGAATATAATTGAATAATATTTTTTGACATTTTCCTTAATGTGTAGAATTTTATTGTGCTTTTTCTCGTAAGTTGTTGTTTATGAATTAAGTTGAATATTAATTTTGTTTTATAATAATTCCCCCTCCCTTTTAAATATTACTATCGAATACTTGGCATATCATAGCAGTCGAAGATTAGTCAATGTAAAACAAGTTCAGAATAATTATATATGTTTCTACCCATATATACAGAAGTTTGGTAATTACAGTAAAATTAAGTTAAAAATGAAGCACGTTACGTTTTTGTTGTTTTAAAAATATATATTCCAAAATATTTTTACATAGACGTTTTACATGTTATTTAAATCACAAAAATTTAATTCCTCTTCTCTAATTTAGAAAATTATTTAATTATTCTTTTATTTTAGAAAATGATTTAATTTAATTTGATGAATTATATAAACAATTATTTATTATTATGGCTAAATTCTAAATTTATATATTCTATATATATTCAATCAAATGCGTCAGTGAATGCCGAAACATAGAATTAAAAAAAATCCATTGCATGTTAACACTAAACTAAGATTTTCATTTCGGCTTTTTTTATATACTGCTTTATTTTGTATATACAATAACCTATTCCATTAAATGTATATTTTTAGCCCTTATTAAATAACAAGTATGAATTTTAAATGCATTTCATATTTATAAATTAACAGCCAAAAATACCAATAATCTTCGCAAAAAATCTGAGTGCTAAATGCTGCTAATTTAATATATATCTTAACTATAAAGTTATAGAGTACTATAAAACATATATTTGATATTCCACATTTTTGCATTTCCGTTGTAACTATAAATTTAGAAATGTTTATTTAAAATTATTTTACTAAATTTATATAAAGTTTATTCACAGGTACTGTAGTTATATATCCGTACTCTTTTAATCTACAAAAAATTGACTTTCAAATTTATTAAATTTATATTTCAGAATTTTAAATTTATATTTAAAATGTGCAATCACAAAGTGTTTTATGCCTTCCGTCGAATATATACACACTGCACTCAGTGGCGCGGCAGCTCATGTGGGACAAGGCCTACAGTGCCCCTCTCTGCTTTCTTGACCGAGGGCCCTGGGGTGCAAGGCATATGTATCGGTTAGGTGGTCAGCCTAACGCGGAGTCCCCAGTGTTTAATTCCCAAGCATGCTTAGTCATCAGTTTATTGACCCATTGAAGGGATGAAAAGATCATTAGGCCTTGCCCAGCAAGAGGATCGAACCTCGGACCTGTGCTTTGGGGCCACTACGTCACCGAGCTTCTTCGTCGAATATAGCAAATTATATTTTATCCGATTATGAATAAAATATTATTCATAAATATAGTATAAGTACACAATCTACAAATATTTTGTCGTAAGTAAAAATAACATAAAAATAATATTTTGTCCACAAGTACAATAATTGCAAACATATATTACTCACCGAAATAATATTTTATCCTAAAATACACATTAATTGCACCGAAAGTAAAATTAATGATGCTTTCACAAGTACACTACTTGCAAATATGGTTTTATCCAAAATTGTACAGTAAAGTTTTATGTAAAAGTACACTAGTTGTAAATAAGATTATCCAATATATTTTACTTTCATGCCTTAATCAAAAATAATCTTGCAATGTGCTCAAGAAATAAATTTTATTTCAATTTCATTTAATGAGAAAAAAAATTAAAACGAAAACAAAATGCAAAAGGTGGCTTACAACAAATAGTGAACGATTTCAGTACCTTTTCAATTGATTTCTCAAAAGAGAATAAATGACAAACCGTTTTTAATTTTTCACATTGCATAATCAACGCTCAGATTAGACGTTTTAGTGAATATTTATGATTCCCATTTTAGTCTCAATAGTCGTCCATTTATGACAGAAAAAAAATATTATTTCCGAAGAAATTTTATCTCTTCCGAACAAATCGGAAATCTTCTCTCCTATTCAACAGGGACTTTTAATTAGCTTTAGTCTTCAGTTGTTAGTAATTTTCTTTTTCTTGCATTTTCTTTATGTCTTACTTCAAGGCTCATTATAAATTTTCGGTTTTATCCTCTTTCAGATAATTATTTAAAACTTGCAACTATATATCTAATTTATTTGACAAAGTTTCCCAATTGTGTTACACATTGTAAGCAGGTGAAACTGTTAATAAGAAATAAAAATAACTGTTAATAAGAAATAAAAATCTTATTAGACGGTGCGCACGTTTGAGACAAAAAATAACCACATTAGATTTCTAAAAAAGTAAAGGAGGAAATATTCTCCGGTATTTTTTCTTAGCTCTGGGCAAGAAAAATATAAATTACATCATTTTTAATTAATGATTATTTTTGTGCTGATTTGTGCATTATTATAACAATAATCTCAACTGTAACAGTGCATCATTCATATTTATGCACTTTCTTTTAAATTTTTCTTCACTCTTATACAACATTAGATTAAGAAATCTATTAAATTTAAATCCCCTCATTTCCATTAATATTTTATTGTAATATAACATATAATCCTCATTTGTTAATTTTTATGGAGAGCTAAATATTCTGCATTGACTTAGATCATTAACTTTTATAATTCCGAAATAGAGATTGAACTTATCCTAATCATAACGTGTACAGTTATGTTTTCTCGGGATTCAGAGAAAATAATTTTCATTTAATAAGATTTTTAAACTTTGTGGATAGCAGAAAATAAAGTATATATAGTTCAAACGCCGGTATGCTTTGAAAGTCAGGGGTTGAAATGATTTTTTCTGATGAAGGTCATCTTTTATTTCCATTTTTCTGAAGCATTTTTCTATGAATACTAGGAGCTCCTGCAACTTTCAATAAACCGGTAATAGGCAGAGAAAAAGAATTCCAAGCAGGGCAATTAGGTCCCCTAAAAGAGAATACCAACGCACTTGTCTCTTAATTACTATGTCTCTTAAAAACATCAAAAAATAGCGATTACCTTGTACTGAAAACCGCAGAAATATCCCCGAATCGCCTGGGCCTTTATTATAGGGGGAAATTAAATTTCAGAAATTTAAATGAATTTGCACGTTTCTCTTACTCCAGTTTAGAAGCGAATCGAATACCCACCTAAAAGACTTTCTGTATTTAAATGATACTCAAGAATAACTTATTTCTGTACACTTTTGAACATATACATAAATGGTTGTTTTGAGTTTTCTGAGGAAACTGTCATTGACAAACGCATAACAGAATGTTGTTCCCTAATACTGTGTTTACAATTATTCTATTAAAATTGTCTCTTAGTAGAGCAAAAGGCATACAATATATAAAGTATGTTATACACCTTTCGCATTCGTATATCTCCTCGTTGAATTCTTGTCCAGTAGGGGCAATGGATATCTCGTAATATTCATTGAATAAAAGTTCGTGTCGTGTCCATTAAAATATCTATCATTCATCATATGTCTCTTGTATATTCATCTGTTCATCAATTGTTCACTATCAATTAGAATTCCCTTTCTTTCTCTCTATACTTGTTTGCTAGACAGAACATATAAAGAACTTGATTAATCTTTCGAATCAACGAAAATCATCGTCTGTACTACAAAGTTTTCTTACTTTGAATCTCAAAATATATAGCTTAAATTAAAAATAATTGATTTTAAGCATTCAATAATTTATTATTATTCTCTTTTTAAAATTTTATTTCCCGTTTCAAAACACATTCAGATTCTATATAATTCTGAAAAGGTATTTATTTTAAATCATTTCAGTTTATTTGAATATTTCAAATAATTAAACATTTTATCTATTTCAATCTCTTTCATTCTAGTTCCCCGCCGTCTCCCCAGTACTGCAATCGATGCTTTGGCTAAAAATAACGAAGATGTACCAGTGTTCCTCTTAGTCATCATTTGTATTGCTGGAACCCTCCTAATTCTCATAAATGGAGCTATTGTGGCTTGTTATATGCAGCGAAAAAAGAAAAGGCAAACGCAAGGTATTTTTTTAATGTATAAATTTTTTAAAACTATAATTTGAAATAACGAGTTCCTTCTTTCACGAAAAAAGGTGTTTCAGAGACATAAAACTGTTAAATTCTGAGTCTCAAATGATATTAAAAAAAACTTATTCTGTACTTGGTTTGTGAATTAAAATAATTCTTTCATTCGACTATATTTATTTTGTTTTATTGTGTTATAGAAATATAACTAATTTATTTCTTTTAAAATTATATTAAAATATTTTTTTAAATAACATTTTAAATCAAATACCAGATAAATCAAAGAAAATATGATGATTACTGAACTTGAAAACTCTATATAAAATTTTAGCTCATCATAATTTTAAAATCTTTTAAACCGCTTAACTTATTTATTTCTTTATTGTTTTTTAACTATATTTTAATTATTCTATTTTTAAATAACAAATTTCCATTTTCTTTTCAAAATATCATTATAAAAATTTATTCTTATACGTAAAAAAAAAATTAACAAATTTTCTTGCTTCTTCGTTTGTTTCTGTCTCTAAATATAGTATTAATTCTATAATAAAACCATGCTCAATTAAATTTTTTTTTAAAAGTTGTAAGTATAATTATAATTTTTTTCAATAAATAATTAGAGCAAGAATTTCTTAGGGCTTTTAAAAAGTGTTTATTCTTTTTGAATAGAAATTCTAAGCATAAAAATTCGTAAGCATCAAACCTTTTTCAATGGTATACTATTTATCTGAAGGTTCATTACTTAATATTAAAACTAAATATTTTCTTTCATACTTTGTTTACATTCTTCTTTTAGAAATGTACCATATTCCCTATTTCCTTTAGTTTATTTTTGCAAAGAAAATAAAAACTGAGTTTTCATTTCTTCATCAAATAATCATAGGTCATAAATAAAGATAATTTGGAATTGAGGCACATTTGAAAATATTATCTAAGTTTAATTTTTTTAAATCAGTAATCAAGTTCCTGTCTTATTCTAAAATCTAATAAACAAACATTAAAAATATTTCTTTTCTTAAAATTCATTCTGCTAGACTTATTTTGTTTCTTGATATTTATTTAAATACTTATAAAGAATTAGCAAAACATAATTATGCCAACTAAGAAATTAAAAATTATCACAGTAAAGAGAAAAAGGTTTGATTTAAAAATTCAATTTTAAACTTTTTAATCATATATAATTTTCACAAAATATCGCTCCAAAAATAAAAATAAAAAGATTCTTATGCAATCTCCTTTTTATTGCGAATGATTTCCTTATTGGTAAATTAATTTCAGATTTAAAAATTTAATCTTTTCTAAATCATTTGATTGATTGACGGATTCTAAGATTAAAAGAAAGATTTATTTTTTGATAAAATTATTATTATTATTATTTATTATTATGAAGTTACGAATTAATTATTAAAAATATATTTCAAGTATTTAAACTATTTTTAAGTAAAATTATTATTATTATTTACTTATTACTGTGACTTTATGAATGAATTATTATTTGTCTTAAAGGAAAAACATATTTCCAATATTTAAACAAAGGATGCCCCGAAAACTGCCATTAAATAACTATGACACAAAAAAAAATCCTTTAAAATTGCATAAAGCAAACCAATAAATAATTTTTTTTTAATTTTTTGAAGTTTTGGAAATTTTGGAATTTAAATCATTATAATGTTTCCAGTGCTTTTCTTTTCAATTATTATAACGGATTTTTACATGTAAACAATATTTTTTCTTAAATAATGCCTCTATAAATGGTCTTAATCCTAAATATTTGACTTTTGACAGTAAAGCAACTTGCGACCACCTAAATGATTATATTAAAGGGTAATCTGTTAGCTGGATATTTTTTTTGATAATTAAATTGTTACTGAGTTTAGCTGCGGTTCTTCTGATAAGCCACTATTCCGCACAATCGGAAGAGGTTGTAAAATGACTAATGGTACTTGAAATTACGCAAAATAACTTTCTTGACTTATTAACTGCAAGACGGAAGTCTTCATAACAATAAACAGTATTTCAGAAATTATTTTAACAATAATATACTAAACAAATTATTAGGACGAAGAGACAGAATTTAACTTTTTTCCCAATCACCAATGAATATTTATTCCACATCTCAATGAATCTTTATTTTGAATATTTGAAACACAATATTTATTGCATGCGAGCAATTGACATTAAGGAGCTCTTGTTCCAAAATATATAAAAGAAAAGAAAATATGTATAAATGTCACTCTAAAATCTGTGCGGTGTTTGCAACATTATCGATAGGTTTTATTATCATAAAACCTGAAAAAAGTAGCATTAATATTAGAATATTTCTCATGGCAGACAGAATTTTTCACTCTTATGATAATTAATAGGGTTGAAACTCTAATATCCAAAGTTTTTAAAAAAACAGGAGCGGATGTAAAATCCTTATTTTAAAGGAAATACAATAATCACAGTGCAAAGGAAAGCTCGATGTTTTATTTTTATGCATGCGAAAAATATAGGTAAAAGCAGAATGTTGAGTGTTGAATGAAAAAACGGCGATGCATTCGAAAAGGTGGTTTTGTTTCGCTGCAACATTTAAAAAGTGAAATTTCAATTTTGCATCGCATTGTGTTTTTCTTTCGATAAGTTCAACAAAGGGACGTATTCGATATGTTCATCAAATGGATGTATTGCAGTAAAAAAACGCTTACAATTGGTACAAGAAATTAGTAGAAGGTGGTAGTATGTACATATGAAGGGAATAGTACTGATCTTCCTAGAAAGACAGATGAAATTGTTAAATGTATCAAAATTCTTTTCAATTTAACTCTGGAGATACTTAAAAGACAGCATATATGTACCGACTATATCTGATATTCCTCAATAGTTGTCGGGTTGTTAAAGCATGACTTTAATTAATTTACTTCATATGTGATCAGCAACAGATTTCCGAGATTCGACATTTGTCCAATAACAGATGGATCTCATATTGAATGCATAAATTGAAATTTTGAACTTTTCATTATTCAGTGATATATTGTATCTATCTATTGTCATTAACTTTAAACAAATATTTTAAATCTGCACCATCTTTCTAAATAACCCTGAATGTTGATAAGTATTTTTTAATAATCATTCAAGGTTAGAAACATTTTTAACTGCCTCTGAATCGTTTATTTGTTTATAAGTAAGTAACCAGTATTCAGGATAACTGATGAAATATATATCGAAAAGAAAACACTTATGAGTGAATGGTACTCACTTATAGGAAACAGATATGCGTCCACTCATGGCCGAATATTAAAATTTATAATCCGGAAACATACATAAATATTTATTGTATCTCATCCCCTTTAAGTTAAGCATAAACTATAATTGACAATCCATTCTCCCTTTAAGCATGTATCACTTGTATGTAACAAATGTATGTCGCCGGCGTCCTGACCTAGGGGTAGTGCGTCTTCCCCGTAATCTGGGCGTCCCAGGTTCGAGTCCTGGTTCGGGCGTAGTTGTTCTCTACCTTGGGTTCCCTCTGTGAGATGTATGAACCCCCCCCCTCTGTAAAAAGGGGTTATGCAAGCAACTGTGTGAGGGTCATCTTCATATGAGCTGGAAGTCAGACTTCTGCTCTCGTGTGCTCCGGAGTCTTTATCCTCAGAAGCTACTGCACCCGTTTTTCCGTGGTAACGCGGTCACATCATCATCTTCATCATCAAATACGTGTCGTTTTTTAATGTTGATATTCATTGTGGCAGCTGATAAGATTGGCGCCATACATTAAATACAAATACACCAATTCAGATTTTGCACAGTGCATTTTTGATACTTCTGTTTGCAACTCTAGTGATACGTAATTTTAATACATTTCAATTTCATACTATTTAATTGAATTTTGAAAATAATTCTTTCGTCACTATTATAAAATTTTTTTGAATCGTAGGAATAAGTATGGTTTTAATTTTAAAAAATTCAAGATTTCTTTCTTAAAAACTTAAATAAAGTTGTAGCTTTCTTTTTAAATTGAATTTAATAACAAGTTTTAGCTCATTTTGAATTTGAATTTTTATACCTAAATATATATCTCAGTTTAAAGATATTTTTTTGAGAATATGAACATTTTTATATTAAAGAAAATAGGATCACATTTAGTTTTTGCCTCAAGTTTGATCTATCTTCTTTGAACAAAAAAAATAAGTGTCTGAACTTATTATTTTTAAAAAAATTAAGTTTGTGAAGAAATAAATCTAAAATGTGTTCAACAAAAATATATGAAATTTTTATACTATTGTATTTATTGATTAATTTTTTCATCACTACCATTTCAATATCTTTACCAAGGAAATTATTTGAAATTTAAAAATAATCAAAAGAGTTTTTCCCCTTGCTAAGCATAGTTATTGCATTTAAAAACAATAACTGTGCTATGCTTATTAATACATTTAGCATTTCTTTCTTTTACCTTTTCTTCAATTTCAAAACATTCTATTCAATTTTAAATTTTCGCATACTTCTATGTAACTATATTTACCTTTAATATTTTACATTTAAAATGTTCCAGTAATAGTTCCAGTAATATACATTTTAAGGGAAAAGCTTATTATATACTACGAAAATATTATCCAATCAACATATATAAAAAAGCAATAATTTAGTTTAGGAGAATTTTGAAAATAATCATTAAATAATTACGATTTCAAACTCATGCTAAGCAAAGTTACAATTATTTAACATTTATTAGTTAAAACATATTCAATTTGATCCTTCTATTTAAACCTTGATGACATTATTTCCATGATGGATCTTTAGTATTTTATATTTAAAACTTATTACTTAAAGAATTAACTCATTTTGAGTTTTAACTTAGCAGTTCATTAAAGGATTAAAGTCAATTCCATGAAAGTGCTTTTGCAATAAAATGGTTTTCATGCTTAAGCGAAAGTGAAAAAAAACTTATTCTTCATCCAGACGCAAAGCCATTTCCATAAAATAATTTATTTCAACCTTATTCAAATTCAATTACTTAAAAAGCCTCACTACCGATCTTAACCAGAGCTTTCACAGACAAAAAAAAAAAAAAAAAAAAAAAAAAAAAAAAAACCAAAACTGCAAAATTTTCCCCCCCCCCCAAAACCAAAAAAAAAAGAAAAAAAAATAAGCAGTCAAATGCTCGATAAAAAAAGGATTTAAACAATTTCTGTAGAAGGCATAGAGGATATTTTAACTCCCTCCTTCGTATCCCTAGCAAATCCTCCTTAATAGAATAAAATTCCTTGTATATTTTTATTTACCAATTCCTTACCAAACCAACCCCTCTTCTTTTAGAATCCTAGTTCTCGGTGATTCATCGCTTATATTAGCATGATCTTGAATGATTCATAAGCAAAGGATTTAAATTGCTGCCCTTTCACTAAAAAACACGCCAAAGAATAAAGTAGTGGGCCTTGGAATTCCATGCGAGGAATAAAGAAGACCGCGCTACAAGAGTTGGCATAATACCGCCGAAGTTTGGCAATTTTTTCCTTCTTTCCCCTTTCTTATAATTGCCTTTACTCGCATAGTAGTGCAAATCTGACTACTTAGAGATTCGAGTGAGTTGATTTGGCGAGTTTTAGTGCGAGTTTTTATTACTGATGGCTGTAATAAAGGTGGCATGAATGACAAAGGAACAGAGGGAAAGTACAGCATATTGGAGTAGTTAGTGGCCGTAAAAAAACATGATTCTCGAAAAACCAACGTGATATTTTTAGTAATCTCGCCTTTTACCGTGAGGATAGAAAAAGCCATAGAACTAAATTAAGTCGGATTTCACAGTTGTTGAGAGGGTACGTGTTCGTCAGATGAATAGAAAATTAACTTCCGAATATACTAGTAGATTCTTACGTGAGTAAAGTTGTATCTTGCGTGAGAAACATAGAACATCTGTTATTTCACGTGTTATTTATTTTTTCATGCTGATAGGATTCATAGGAAGATACTCAAACATTTTATTGAGGATAAACTGAATACCTAATGAAATATATAATGTTATAAATGAATAATTCATTTCAATTTCATATTTAATTCTGATTTTCAAATTGTAAAGCCATTACTTCTAATTAGGGTAAAAGACGAGGGAATTATTTGAGAAGGAAACGCTCTTGCAGTTAATGCCTTGGTATTGGACTATCAGATGGCAAGTTGTTAATATCCATTAGTTGCCATATATGGTGGTCATTAATTCTGCTATTTTGAGTTAACTACTTAAATTTCAAAAGTAAAACATTAGTCTGCTGATGTTGTTTGTATGTGAAAATTCAAAACTGCGAAGTTACACTTCTGTAATTTCTAAAAAGAAAGCAGTTCTAAAAAATTATTCGCCAATTTAAATA
The DNA here is from genome assembly GCA_026543865.1 of Argiope aurantia. Classification (NCBI taxonomy): domain Eukaryota; kingdom Metazoa; phylum Arthropoda; class Arachnida; order Araneae; family Araneidae; genus Argiope; species Argiope aurantia. The sequence goes on from JAPMOR010043959.1 coordinate 39,629, forward strand.
TCTAGTCTATGATACTCTGAAGCATTTCTCATTATATTAACTTAGTTTAATATAATCATTGAAAGTATTTACAGTATGTATGTTTTAAACTTTTGCAATTTCTTATTTGAATCCACTTACCAATAAGTCAAGGTTTTTTTTATTTTACACACTTAACTTGATTGCATAAATCAATTAAGAAAAATTAATAATATTATGTAAACTAAATAGAATAATTATATTTCCATTTTTTAAAAATTAGATTATAGGTTTATTTGCATTGTAATGTTAAAAATTTTATATTTTCTTAAAATGTATATACGTACTGAAAAAAAGCAAATTATTAGTTCTTAAAAAATTATAAAGATTCTAGTGTATGCTTTATATTCTAGTAGTGAATATAATTTCAAAATAATTTCGGTGCCAAATGACACATGAAAATCGTGTTTCATTTCTTCACTAATTTGTGATATATATAAATAGATATATTCAAGAACAAAATGATGTCTTTCGAATGTTATTACCAAGGATCAAAAGATAAGTGGAACAATTATAGAAAACAATACATTAACGACTATTTAGGAAGAACATAAAATATGAAATCTTATTTGTATATTAATATATAGTAATTATGGAAGTGTATTATTTTTTAGTAATTATTTATAATGCATATAATATATAGTAATTTAAATATGAAATAAGTAATAAAATGTGGTTAATTTATTAGATATTAAGAATAAAATTAAATTATTTAATGCAGAATACCTTTTTAACGCATTTTTTACAAATAAATTTCTATGTCACAGAATTTAAATAGCTCATATTTATTTTAATTCCGTATGTCGTCTTATAAAATTTCTTAACATCTTAGTATATAACTATTTTATTTATCATTAAAATTTATACTTGTCTAAACAAAGAAATTTGTGATGTCTGAGCACTTTTGTTCTATGCAATTAGGTATTAACTTGTTGTTTCGCATTTTGTTGAACTTTTAATAGCAGCAATTTTTGAGACATATGCTGAATTAATTTAGAAAAATGTGAATGTATGTCTGAGTATTATTGCTGTATGCAATTAAATATTAAATAAAGTTTTAACTTGACGCAGTGTTCTTATTCAGAAAAAGAAATTTCATAATAAAAGAGTTTCAGACATGCACTAAAAGCAACGACTTATTTTGTACGAATAATATAATGCCAATGCTTAAGGATTAAGTTTAGCCTTGTTGCATTAGAGTATATACTTAATGTATTAATGCATTTTTCTTTTTTTTATATTTCATGCAATAAATTTGCATTTAAATTTTATACATTTTAGGTACTAATGAATTTTTAAATTTTAATATTTAAGTAATGCATTTGTGTTTAAAAGTTATATTTTTTATAATAAATAATATTTTTTTTATTATTTTAAGTAGTTTTTCCTTTTGTGATAAAGTTTTAAGTTATGAAGCAAAAGCTATGACCTAAATGCAACTCAATAAAATCTAATAAGAACTGCAAATATTATTTATCATTTTTTGGTTGTTTTTACCATATTTAAATAGTTTCATTTGAATTTGGAAGGATAATTTATTGCTTAAAAGCAACTGCAGGAATGTTTTTCTTATT
>JAPMOR010043966.1:0-13100 GCA_026543865.1 Argiope aurantia
AATTTTATAATTCAAAATTAATATGTTAAAAAAATAGAAAAAAAAAGTGAAACATGCATGTAGCAATGAAGTTGGGAATAAAAATTATATAATAAATGCTGATATAGAAATTGATTTTCAATGAAAAGACCTGTATTTATTAAAACAGAAATGACTATGATATTATGATAACAGTCAATTTCAGTTTAAATACAATTATCTATTGACATTTCATTTTTAACAATAGAAAAGTTGTTTCATATAAATTCACTTTGAATCCATCACAAATCTGCAAATGTAATTAGAAAACTAGTAATAATGCTTTCTGGAGCCCTCTATTTTGCTCTTTTGTTATTAGACATGATTACCCAGCAATAACTGAATAACATGAATCACTAAAAGATGAAGAAAACTTTAAGGTTCATAATAAAAAAGTAAAACCTCATAATGCATTTTATTATTATGCCAAAAACTAAAAATCAAATGCAAAAATTATTTGAGGTTAATTAATAAATTTTATACTTAACTAATTTATATACTTAATTAAATGACATGTGTTTTCAAAACTTAAATATATATGTTTCTTATATATAGAATTCAATTTATCACATTAAGAGCACGTTTAATAAAATACATCAATTATATATATATTATAACAGTCAATAAGAAAATTTGGCTAAATCCTAGAGACGGGTACCGCCAAGTTTGGCGCCAAATTTTAAAGATAAAGTTGCCAATATGGCAACCCCTCAACGACTCCAATGTATGGCAACCCTGTTAAGAGTCGTAAGAGAATGGGGGGGTTGTCGGTGATCTAATTATCAACCAATCAGATTTGAATTGATTTTGAATTTCAACCAATTAGGTATTAGTACAGCTTTTCGCGGGGGAGACTTGAAACATATTTGCGGGGGAGTCTTGTAACATCTTTTTCTCTTTCTTTTCGAACGTCTCCTGTGCGTCAAGGAAGGTCTCCTGATTTCTCCTGCTCTTCAAGTCTGAATAAGTATTTCTTTTCTTACCTTCTTCGATTTTTCGTGTTGTGTAAAATGGCTGCTTTGAATGTGTCAAATGAGGAATCCCTTAAATTGAGGTTTTTTTTCGATTTAGAACGTTTGGGAGCGAAAGCATGTGTTGAATGGAGTATGAAAATGGGCTTAATTGCTGATGGACGGAAGTGTGTGAATGCGGGCACGAAATGAGTTTAACTGAAAGGAAAGATCGGGGGGATGGGGTTAATTGGGTTTGTAGAAGGGAAGGGCATTATTCTAAATTAAGCATTAGGGCTAATTCTTGGTTTGCAAATTCTCGGATGGATCTGTCGAAGGTTTTATTGGCGACGGCCATGTGGGTGAAAGGTTCCACCCATTCTTTCATCATGGAAGAGGCCGATATCGCCAGGCAAACCACGACAGACTGGATGAGTTTTTGTAGGGAGGTTTGTGTGTGTATGCTTGTGAATGAAAGTGTTAAACTTGGGGGGCCGGGTAAAATTGTTGAGATTGATGAATCAAAATTTGGGAAAAGAAAGTACAATAAGGGAAAGAGGGTTGAGGGTGAATGGGTTTTTGGAGGGGTAGAAAGGGATTCAAACAAATGTTTTATGACTGTGGTACCGGATCGATCAAGTCAAACTTTGATTTCGGTACTGAAAGAATGGGTTATTCCGGGTTCCACAGTAATGTCTGACTGCTGGAAGGCGTACGATTGTCTGTCATCTGAGGCATTTGTGCACCTGACAGTAAATCATAGTCTCACATTCAAGGACCCGGATACAGGTGCACACACAAATTCGATAGAGGGGACTTGGGGGGCAGTCAAGAGATCGCTCAAAGGAACGAGGAAAGTAAAAGACGGTATGGACGGCTACTTAGCTGAATATATTTGGAGGCGGTGTCATCGCGCCGGTGAAAAATCAATCACCCGGCAATTTTTTGAAGCTATCGTGCAGGTGTACCCGCCTCACATCGAAAAAGAAGACAAGTAGCCGCCATACCGACGAAAGTCGCATCCTTCAATCGGGTAAGCTAAAAAAAATTTTTATTGCTATTTTTGTGCATTTCTTTCAATTTCACATTGCTTAATTATTTATAATTCTTTTTTTTTATTATTCATGCCAAATTTTTCTCCTACCATAGCCCCATGAACTCTGTTATCTTCAAAAAAAATTTCTGGCAAATAGTCATAACATTGAGATATACAATTCTAAAGATTACAGCGTCCGCGGGGCTTGGCGAGAAAAATTTGGCGAGAAAAAAATTTGGCGCAAAATGGTACCCGTCTCTAGAACTGTCCCAGAAAATTTAATTTTCAGTAGTAGTTAGTAAAGATTTCACTTATTAAATAAATCTTTAAGAAATTTATTCACTTCCACCTAAGTTTACTATTATAGCAGTTGTTATTTTTGAAGCAGGAGTTTGTTTACTTACATTAATTAAATTTAGATAAGATTTTTTAGCAAATGCAATGTAATATACATGTAAACATTTTCATACCTTCTAAGCATATTCAAAATTATCAGAAATTTCATCAAATGTGAATAAAGTGAATTAGAAATGCTCTCAGGATTTTATTTGATTGTTTTTGTTGGAAAATCGCTTACCTAACTCTTTTTTTCGAAGAATTTTTCTAAAAAAATTACTGAAACATTTGCGATTACTGGAATTCCATTTACGATTTAATAAATGAAGACACACTGAATGAATTCTTCAAAATGATTGAAGTATATGACCGACTTCGAAGGCTTGAAAAAATCTATACCAAAGGTACCAACCCTAGGCAGGATTGTTGAAAGGGAAATAAGAAAACATTTTATCATGATAGTCACTTATGTTTCGCATTAAAGCATGCATCCATCAGCACACCAGTATTTCCTCTGTTAACACGTAATAAGATGAAAGAAAATGACCCAAAAATTATAACTTCAAATGTAAACAAAAAAATCCGCTTCATACTCGGCGGAGAACGTTAATGGTAGACTAATCGGCGAAAGCGGTGCGGATGAAACTTAAATGCCATGCGCGGATAGCTGATGACATATGACTTACATCACATGAATTGACCCCATTGTTTCTTTGACGATCTATGCCAATCCCTTTTTTTTTTTTTTGCATGTTTTATTTATTAATTTTTTAAGGAAATTATACAGTCTAATATTCAAGAAATTTATTTTTATTTTTATTAAATAGTTAAAATAATGGAGAATTATTTTATTGTTTGAAATAATCATTTGATTATAAACTAAATTGGAATAAACTGAGTATCAAAATTTCTATCTCGAATTAAATCATCGAAATCTTCTCTCCGACGTTTAAAATTTCAATTTATTTTACTTTTCAATTATTCTTTTATAAAAGAAAAAAAAAGCGTCATTATATTCACAATAATATCAATCATCCATTTGGCTTAACTAGTGTTGACTTCATCTAGCTCTTCGAGACTTTTTTTTTTTTTTTGTTAAAATAACAGTTTTGTTGTACTGTAGATTTCACCTTTTTTTATTTTTTATATAGATATATATAAACCTTCAATTCTTACGCATGCTCTGAAAAGAGGAGAACTTCGTCACTTTTATTTATTAATCGAACCTACAAGCATAGCCACGCCTCCTCCAGGATGATTGACACGATAGATTTTGTTACCTGTCTGAGTTCTTTTCCTACCGGGAATAGGCTTTGTGACATTTAGTAACCAGTTATCAATCTTGATTTCCTTAAATATCCTCCATGTATAGAGGGCTGGCAAAGATCTGATATCCTTCTCCTGTGGAAGTTAAGGTAGCTCTTTTTTACGAATTCCTTTCCAAAAGAAGTCCCGTATTACTTTTAAAAGGGACCGAAATTCAGCTGCATTAAATTCTTTAGAAGGCTACGGTTACTTAATGGGAATGTCAGATATTTGAAAATTCCTGATGCAAAATATACTTTTGCAGAAGATTTGCAGTTTATGTTGACGTTTTTAAAGTTAAATCTACCACCCATTTAATGAAGAATCAAACATCTTCGCAATGTTATAGAAAATAAATTTAGAGAGTAGTTAACTATCTCAGACAGCAGTGAGGTTTGTTTCAACCAAGTAATTGAAGCAGTGCTTCAGTTACTTTTAAACAAGACAAGTTTATGTATAAATACGAATGCTTCAAAATGAAAGAAGAAGAAAAAATTGGTATAAAGTTTATCTGTCTGTTTGTCTGTCCTGGAACACGATAACTCAATAGCGCAATGAGCTCGACAAATGAAATTTGGTTCATGGTATTTACACCAAATTTGTTTTCTACCAAATTTTGATCGAAATCCATTCAGATATAATCCATTTGTCCAGCTGTGCGAATATAAATTAGCATGATAAAAAGAATATAGTAAATGGATAAATCTTGGCACATAGATTTAACATGTTATGTCTAAATATGTATCACATTCGGAACCAAATCAGTGAAGGGGTTGACCATCTGTTGTTCCGTATGTTAGAAATAGAATTTTCACAAGCATGTAAAGTAGGGATGATAAATATTTTACGAGTGGTTATTGCGTAACCAATATCAAAAAGTCCCAAATAACAGTAACCAGTACTTTTCAAAGAGGGGTGTGCTTCAAATCCTTGATACGATCTTACTGGTGATATTTCGATTGCAGGTTTAGGAGCACGGTAGAAAGTAATAATCGATACGATATCACTGAAATTTACGGGAGCGGTGATTTCACTGGAAAGTAACAATCGATACGATCTGTCCAATGGAAGCTCTCGAACAAAATCGAAAAGGAGAAATCTGTGAATGGATTGAAAGTGAAGAACGGAACTTTGCAGAACCCAGGATGAGATAAAAGGGTCAAAAGTAGGTCACTTTGAGCAACGGCGAGCGGAACAGTTAGAAAATCTTGACACACGTGGCCTCTGGCGCCGCTCTTCCTTTCTCCGAAAACCATTCTCCCCGATCTCCCGCCTAAGAGGGGAAACGGGGGAGCTCGCACTTGCTCCTATTGAAAAGACGGAAGTCTTGGCAGATAACCTACAAAATCAGTTCGCATCCCACGCTGATGCGTGGCTGCCGAACCCCCCCCCCCCTGACGAAATACGTCACAGATCAGCTGGAGAGTGTTTTGACACGTGACCACGTAAACAACCTTGAACCCGTTCGGCCAACGGAAATCATTGAATTTATGAAAAACGTTAAGGCGAATAAATCGTCAGGATTGGATCTAATTACAAATCGCGTGATTAAAAACCTCCCCCTAGATTTATTTTATACTTACCTTTTTTAATAAACAAATTAATGGAACTATGTTATTTCCCCGATTGCTGGTAAACATCTGCGGTTGTCCCTATTCCAAAACAAACTCCGATTTGACTTTACCTCAAAATTTCCGTCTCATCTCGCTACTTAGTAGCTTGAGCAAAGTGCACGAATCTGTGCTTCTCAAGCGTCTGAATCAATTTCTCAGCGACAATAATATTTTAATTTCCGAACAATTCGGATTTCGTAAAAATCGGTCGACGAATCACCAGCTAATTCGTGTTACAGAATTGATTCACAGTGGCTTTGTGAAGTCTCAAACCCCAGGTGCACTTTTTCTGGACGTAGCCAAAGCCTTTGATAAAATTTGGCACGAAGGACTTTTATTCAAGTGCATGCGACTTGGATTTCCGGCGCAATCAAAATTTTACGCTCGTACCTACTTTCTCGTAATTTTCGGGTACGAGTAAACGATGTAATTTCATCCCCCAGACCAATCCTGAGCGGTTGTGCGCAAGGGAGTTTACTCTCTCCAACTCTTTTTAACATTTATGTTAACGATCTACCTAGAGCTAGTAATTGTCACTTAGCAATTTTTGCAGACGATACCGCCATTCTCACACAGCATAGGGATCCACACACAATCATAGCAAACTTACAACAGTACATGACCGTTTTACAGTGCTGGCTCATCGTCTGGAAAATAAAAGTCAACCCAAATAAATGCGCGTGCCTCCTATTTTCCAAAAAATTGGTAATGCCTGTTTTAGCCCCAATCCAAATTTTCGGCCAACCCGTCCCCTTCGTAAATGAATATAAATACCTAGGGTTAGTTTTAGACGCAAAATTAAGCTTTAATAGTCATATTAAAGCAGCCCTCTCCAAAGCTACTAAAATGAGTATTAAACTCAACAGCTTAATTTCTCCATTGAGCAAGCTATCGATTGGGCTCAAGCTTCTGCTCTACAAAGCTATTTTAACACCAACTCTGATGTACGGCTCCCAAATATGGGGGGGGGGGCGACATCAGCAACTAACATAAAGAGGTTGCAAGTTTTTCAGAACCGACAACTAAGGAAAATTGTTAAATCACCCTGGTATGTCAGAGGAAAAATAATTCATAACGACCTCAAAATTGAGCCTGTTTCGGAATTTATTAAAAGAACGTCAATTAAGTTCTTTGAAAAGTTACCCCAGATTCGCAACGAGTTACTCAAATTACCAGCGTATGATCCTGCATTACCCAGCTCTAGGAAAAGACCTAGAGCTGCAATTGATAATGTTTACATTAATTTCCCAGTCGTAAAAAAGCTGAGAACTTAACTCCGTTGCCAATCTAGTGGCTTAAAATTCTCAAAATTATTACTATTTAGGCCATATATAGCTACAATGTGCTACACGCGAATTTAATTTTTTGAAATTTGATGATGCACTATCCCATAAAAGTCCTTTTTCGTTGCTTGTGACTTGACTTCGCATATATTTCGTTTACTGCTGGTGCCATCTATTGGTAGAAAATAGAAATAAAGTAAACAATTTAAAGAAATGGCATATATATTTAATTCACATTTTTCAGAAAATGGTTTACTCCAATAAAGAAATTAAATAAATAGTTTTGAAAAAAAAAATTCAATTTAAGAATTAAACTGAAATACATAAATTAATTCAATCACAAGTTACTTAAATTAGTAAATTAAGTATTAATTACAATTAATAAATTTGGTATTTAATATTAAGTAATAATTTTTAATTAATAATGTGATTGAAATAACAGATAGTTGGAACAATTATTTAAAAATAACATTAGCAAAATTATGTGTTATTCAAAAAATCGAGGATTATGCACCTCAATGATATGATTTTATTGGTGATATTCCGATTACAGATCTTGGATCACGATAGAAAGTAACAATCGATACTGGTAAATATCGATTCGAGAGCTTCCATTGGAGAGATCGAAAGTAATATGATCTGTCGAAAAACGCTCTCGAACCAGAGTTCTATCATGCATAGAGAAAATCCCTTAATCACAGAAGTGAACGGACCGATTATTTTTGGAATTACCATTTCATTGAATTGCATATTACTGAAATTTATCGGAAATTTACTTCACTGGAAAGTGTGAGGCGTCACTGGAAAATGCGAAGTCACCGCTCCATTTCATGGAAGTGATCTTGACTTTCCGATAATCACATTTGACGATGCACTGTTTCAAGATCATAAGGTAACATATATTCTATTTACTTCTGGCGCCATCTATTCCTAGAATAGAGAACTAAAGTAAATATTTAAAAAAATAACATATATATGTAGTTCAAATTTTTTAGAAAATGGTTTACTCCAAAAAAAAATTAAATACATAGTTTTGAAAAAAAATTAAATTTAAGAAGTAAGTTGAAATAGATAAATTAATTCAATCACACGTTACATAAATTAGTAAATTAAGTATTAATTACAATTCATAAATTTTATATTTAGTACTAATTAATAATTTTTAATTAATAATATGATTGAAATAACGGATATTTGGAACAAATATTTAAAAATAATAATAGCAAAATTATTTGTTATTGAAAAAATCGTGGATTATGCATCTACTCAGAAACCCAAATAGTCAGACTTCCTCTGAATTACGTTTATTCAGAATTTGATAGAAGTTCACAAATTGGGTGCGAGGCCATATACTAAATTTTTTCTGTCTAGTTTAAAAAACTTTTCAGTTATTGTGTGCACAGACAATTAGACATAATTTCAAAAATGTGTCTTTCAGACTCAGGGAGATTTCAGAAATGATCGAGTTCGATATTTTTGACAATTCCAATATTTTCTATTTGAATATTCCGTATGCGAGAAAGTGAAAAGTCAATAAAACTGATATTTTTGGACACAACGAGGTCTGAAATTTGTTATTTCAATTCTTTATGTATGTACCTTGCCCTGTAGTAAACCATAAAAAATAGTAATTTTAGAGTAAACTACAGGGTGGTTATAATTAAAGTTGAAGAAATGGTCAAAAAAGGAAAACTACTGCACCAAATGTTATCAAACTTGATAATAGTTTGAAAAAATTCATAGGAATTTCTTTTCCACCTAAAAAAAAAGGTTCAAAACTCACCACCAGGGGAAATGGCCTTGTATGTCATGTTGTTAAGCAAAATAGAACATGAAGACATCGTTTTTAAAATGCGTTTAATCGTTTCTGAAACGTTAAACAGCTTGTTCCATGTGGCATCCACTATTTTCTGAAAGCAAATTAAATCGCATTACTGCATCCTCAATAGTAGCTCTTAGAATATCAGGAGGAATTTAACGTACATGTCGATGTATCACACCTTTCTGTTCCGCCAAATTGGTTAAATTATCACCATAAACAGTGCTTTTGAGATAAACACATTGAACATGCTTTGTAACACGTTTCAGAAACGATTAAACACATTGAACATGCTTTGTAACACGTTTCAGAAACGATTAAACACATTTTAAACCCACAGAGAAGGAGAGGACAGAGGTTTCACTTGAGCTTTTGGTTAACGATCGCAGCGCCATCACAGCCCAGCAATTCTAAGAGAACTACAAAAGACAACACAATGACGTCACGTGGGCTTCATATTGGTCGTGTTGGTTATTCCGGGTTATTCTACTGTTCGTTTTCTCGGCCCTGTGACACTGCGTTCTCATTGCTGCTGAGATTATCTTTTATTTTTGCCTAAATATAATTTTGTATATGTACTCTTTTCTCTGTGTGTGTTTTATATTTTTCAGGATTGCTATGGATCTGAACGCCGATGATGCCTGTCCGAAAATTAGAACCTTCTTTATGTGAAACTCCTGGATAAGTTTTATTCAGAGTTCCTCCAGATGAGGACAGTTATGATTTCTTAGGCAAATTGTATAGTTGCATGATATGTATATGCTAGGTATCTTTCGTTTGACATAACTTTCGTTTTTGCTTTTTCACAACCAATACATATTTTTCATATGTATTAATATCTCAACTCGTATAACTAAATTAATCCCCCTAAAAAATAATTTCCTGGGGTTAATTTATTAAAAATTATATTTGAACAAAAAAAAAATTTGAGAAAAGAATAAAAATGAATTAATTTGAAAAATACTTTACACTTTTTAAATTTTTCTATCCTCGTATTTTAAAATATTCATACTCTACGAAAGGGATAATTATTTTCTGCTCATATATTAAAAAGATGAATATGATTTTATTTAAAAGAAACTTAATACTTTTTAATGAAATTTCCATATGCTTTAAATTATTAATTCTCTACAAAAAGTAAATCTCAAATAGTGAGGAAAGGGTGCTGGATTAGAATTTTTCATAATAGTCATGGAGTGGATTATTCACACAGATGAATGAGAAGCAAAACAAGCTTAAAACTTCAGTCCGTCGATATCTAAAAATAAAGTACAAAATCTACTCCAATCTGTAGAAAAAAGTTGAAAGACTCCTTACATTGATGACTAAACAGTAATTCTAAATTAATAATGCATAAAAAAATTACGGCTGCTCCTAAATTTCATAATTGTTGAAGCATTATAAAAATTTAGGAAAATTAACGATAGCAATTGCAAAAACTTTTCACATTTTTGCCATGGCGACAGGCAGCCTCTCTTGTCGTGATGACGTCACGATGACGTAGACCGGTTAGTTCAATTGTGGGAAGTTAGAGGCGCTACTGTCTATGGGAAGCGCTATGTTAAAAAAGTTGCCATTAGCGTCTATGAGAGTGTGACTCTCTCTGCTTCTCTGGTTCTCGTTGTTTAAATCTGTGTTTTCATGTCCTATTTTGCTTAACAATATTGCCTACAGCGCCCTTTTACCCTTGGTGGTAAGTTTTTGAACTTTATTTGGGGTGGGGCAGGAAAGAGATTCCCATGACCTCCTTTAAACTACACTGCTCAAAACAATGAAAAGATATTGAGTTTGTGGGTTGATCTTGCACCTGAAGAATTGTTTGAGTGATTGATACATTATCGACAAACGTAGTAGGCAATATGAGACAAAAATGACGTTCGTTTGGCAGAAAAATGCGTTTTATTGGGCATTTGGGTACAAAAAGAGAGGGGAAAAAATGAAATTTCTGTATATGAGAAAAACAAATAAAAAAAAGATGTTTCCTTAAAAGAAAATCGTTTTCAGTAGAGGGTATGGTTTCTCCGGATGGCCAGCAACGTTGAACACCTTTGAAGCATCGAGTCAATGAGGCTATTGATGATGAGCTAGGGTATTATGTCCCACTCCTCCAGAAGAGCTCTTTCCAGTTCTTCGAGAGTTTGTGAGGGTGGTAGGCATCCAGAAATTCGTCCGCCTATAATGGCACAAATATGCTCAATTGGGTTCATGTCGGAGAACACGCTGGAAAATCCATTCGCATGATTCCTTCCTCCAAAAGGAAATCATTCACCAAGTTAACATAATGTGACCTGTAATTGACATCCATTTATATGAAGTCATTAAGGGATTACAAAAGGTCTCAGGATCTCATCTTTATATCGACGATTGGCCAGAGCTCCATTTCGAATGATATGGAAATCGGTACGCCTATCAATGGAGATGCCAGTATAGACCATCATTCCCTCACCGCCAAATCTTACATTTTCGTGCACGAACGCAGGATTGTTTCTAATGGCACGTTCCCTCCAGATGAAAATACGCCTATTATGAGGATGAACAAAAAGACGGGACTCGTCAGAGAAAAGAATATTGCGCCATTCATTTCTCCTCCAGTTCACATGCTCTGTTGCCCATTACCTACGGACACAACGGTGCCTTGCTGTTAACGTGACACACACCATTGGTCGGCGAGCATACATATCTACTGAGTGAAGGCGGTTTCGGAGAGTTTGTGCCGAAACTAGGGTGCCAGTTGCCGAGCGAAGGTGGTGTTGAAGAAGAGTGGCATTCATATTTCAGTATCGCCGAGTCGTTAGCATTAAATAACGGTCTTCATTGGGCATTGTTGAACGTCTACGCTCTTGCCCTGATCTTCGGTCTGCATTTCCAGTCTCCAAAAAGCGCTTCCAAATCCTGGAAATCACACTTTGTGAAATTTCAGTGGCTTTTACTACTTTGGCTTGTGTTTGCTTCCCCCCCTCTAACCGGCCAACAACTCTCCAAGCTTCTGATTCGGTTAAATGACATCGTTGAGACATCGCACTCATCAAAACAAGGCGCTTACTGAATGTCGATCATACTTTTCCGCTTTGTCTTACATTAAGTTGAAAGCCAAATCAAATTCGCTGCCGCTAAAGCGTCGTCTTCAACGTCAAACTCAAAATTTGCATACTGCAAAGTTTGAAAAAAAAATGTGCATTTGTGACTCTCTTCTTCCATTTTATTCACAAAAAAACGTTTCTTACACCGTTATTTTATACAAGGCTTACAATATCCTTTAATTGTTTTGAGCAGTGTATTACCAAGTTTGATAAAATTTGGTCATGTAGTTTTCATTTTATGACAATTTCATTTGTTCATGTAGTTTTCATTTTATTTCCATTTTTACCATGTATTTTGGCCGCCGCTTTGGCAGCCGATTGATTCCAAAATGTGACACAAAACCAAAGTTGTAGTCACAAGATGATATACCCAATTCCATGGATTTAAGTCATTGAACTTTGCGAGTTATGGCATTTACATGTACGCGAAAATACAAACAGACGGGCAGTCAACTGTCTGACAGCTTTGGTTCAAAATATAACAAGTGTCTGCATTTTAGATTCTAAATCTATATATAAAATTTTATTTACATAGTTCTTTGCGTTTTTTAGATATTAAGTTCACTTCGTTCTCTCACAGCCAGACAGACAGACTTTTCAATTTAATGGATGTCGTTCAAAATTTGACAGAAATCTTCAAATTTAGTCATAATTCCATATATCAAATTTCAGCCGTCCAGCTCAAACCACTTTTAAATCATCGTGTTCGTAGATAGACAGACATTGTGCCAAAAAAATGTGTTTTTCGTACTCGGAGGTCTAAAACATGGAAATTCAAAAAAAATTCCGAGTTCAATTTTTTTTCGACAATTATAAAACTTTATTTTGTGAGAAAGTAAAAAATACAAAACTCTTATATACGGAACACTAAAATTAAAAATATGCGCACTTTTGGCCCGTCCAAGGTTCATAATTTTATACGAGAGATGGATACGGACAGCACCTTTGTTACCTAGCATAGATGAGAGAAACCACTCTTCCATATCAGCATCGAGTTATTAAATTTGAAACTGCAGCCAGGGACTTTTTTTATTATTATTTAGTTTGATTTGTTTTATATTTGTAAGGATGGAATTTAAAAATAGATTTTTTTCCCTAATGTGCTAGCATTCTAAAATTTTGTAAAATAAAAAAAAATCACTGAAATATTCCCTAACACTATGTTTGCAGACATTTCTTTTATACCTATCTCTACAACACGCGTCAATTAGATGTGTGAATGACTACATATATTTAAAGGGGGAAAAACACTTAGAAGAACAAATAATTTTACTTTATTTAAGTAAAAAATAAAAAAAAATACGAGATATCTATTCATAGAAAATTTGTATTTAAAAATTTCAGTACACATATTTCAATATTATACCGCCTGGGTGTTCGAATATAAATTAACCGCTGACTGCCAACTGAAGAGAGCTAGACAGATAATATTTGACGCATAGGAATAGCATTTCAAAAGTCGATTTTTACCAAATTTGGAGCCAAATTCATCAAGTTTGACTTTTGTCGATCTATGCTTTCTCAAGCATGTAAACCAATGACACAATAACTTAAGACCACATACCAAATTTCATTTATTTACGATTATAATTATATTTCTAAGCGAATTTTGGGTTGAATCGGTTAGGATAGAGACGCCTAACACAAATTCCTTTTTCGG
>JAPMOR010043989.1:3310-15383 GCA_026543865.1 Argiope aurantia
AAAAAAAAAATACACTTCGTAAAATGTTTATTTAGAAAAGACGTTATTTTATCAGAATCGTCTTAAATGATTGGGGAGGGGGATATAATTATTTTTTTAAGAAAATTTCATTTAAAATTGGCTCGACTTCAATTAAAAGTTTTTTTGCTTTATTATTTCGCTGCTTTGTCTTTCAAGAAACGCCACCAGACACTCTTTTAATGTATGAAGTGGTTGCCTAATGCATCGTCAATAAAACAGACATTATAATCGAATCTGCAGAAGAGCTTGCGATGACGACAATCAAGAGTCAGCAGAGTTTGGATGAAAAGTCAGTTTCTTCACGTGGGTTACAATTTATGGCTGGAGAAGAGTTTAATAGTGTTAAGTTGGCATTTGGCAGACGATTTTCGCAAAATAAAGAAATCGTATGAATCGTTAGAAGTCATATAAAATGAAAAATACAGATTTTTAGGCGAATATTACTATTTTTAATTTGTTTTGAAAGAAGAAATATGCAGTTAATTGAATAAGTATTTAATTCTATAAATATATTTTCATTAAACACTTAAAATTAGTTATTTAGTATGAAATGGATGCATTTTTTTTATATAAATTTTATCACCATTTCTTTGTGACTCTGTCTTAAAAAAGAATATGATGGAAAAAGTTGTACTAGCTTTTGTCTGAAGGTAGAAGAATGTACAGATTAACGAGGTAGAATATAGATGGTAGGAACGAGGTATTGTCAAAAGTCTTGCTTTCGAAGAAAAGGAAACAATAAATTAACCCTACAAAAATATTTTATTATGCTTAATAGTAACAAAGGGTTGTATTCCTTTCCGTATATCAGATTATAGCTGAATGAGTTAGAATTTCAATATAACTTAATACGATTTACTGCAATTATTCAAAACAGCTGTAGTAAAGCTTTAGATTTTGTATGCTGTTTACTGAAATGTTTCCTATTTTTTAATTGCTTGCTCATTTTTAAGAGAAATTTCCTTTCTGAGATGCTTTTCAACGATGCAATATTTCATTCGCGGTAGAAAAGTTCTAATTGGAATTGAAATGCGTGAATGGTTCCACATTAATAATTAATGCAGAATTTTTCATATAATCTTTAACAGCATTGTTGTGGAAGAATGAAAATCTAGTTAAAATACTAAACGAAAACAATGCATTTCTAAGAGAGAGAAATTGTAAAAAAACAAATGAAACACAAAAAAGACCACTCTAAGATTTAAATAAAATTTAAAAAAAAATCACGGAAGAAAAACTACTACAAAAAACGAGGCAATGATTAAGCTATAATTGAATGGGGAAAAGAAACTACATGCCCATTTATTTTGTATTACTAATAAATTCCATCTGCAATGATTCAGAAGTTTTTCTGCAACCGGAATTCCACATCTTTCCGTTGGGGCGTAATTTTTCCTCGTACCTCAACATGCTCGGTCATGTTTAGACATGAGATAGACGATAAAAAAAAAATATTATAGCCCAAGTGTTGCTTCAAACGGGACGTTAATATAGCTAAACCTAAACCAAACCTGCATATTTCGGCAAGTGTTCCAAAAGGAGGGAAGGGGGGTGGGTGAAACATTTAACACTTTCGTCTCTTATCCTTGGAATGGCTTTATAAATCTATCATTCAGCTACAAATTCGTTTCCTGCAAAATGACGATAATAACTCCTCCCATTTCATTGTAAGCATAATATGTTTTATTGCAATTATGTTTACATCCATGCCCTTTCAACAGCTGTATTCTATTGTATTCTGATTTCCCCAACTCCTTTCTTCGTATTCATCTCATTTGATTTTTTCTCTGGCAGAATCATTTCCTCATAAGAAATGTCCTTCATTAACTGGCACATATTATCATCGAAATGAAATCGTTCGTTTCTCCTCAAACTCCAGGTCTTCTCATTACTATTTTTAACCTTGAATATCAACGAAAATGCAGACTAAATGGATCATTTTTCCTGAATATCAGTATTCAGTCACCGTTTGAAAAGGATAATAAATGCTCTGAACGAAACTTCAGAACGGTATCCTGTTTTCTTGAAATATCTTACAAAAGGAAAATATATATTGTGCAATTTAACCGAAACAATACAGCATTATAATGGGATGCTAATTTTGATTCCACCAGCGACTCCCCTTACGTGCAAAATAATTTTTTGTATCGAGTCATTTACCTAAAAGTATGATTGTCTATATGTCGGTCCGTCAGTCATGTAGTAAGACTTTCTACTACTGCTTTCTTTCCTTTCATTGGTGATTTTCGTCTATCACAGATTGATTGCCAGTTTCAAAAATATTATCAAGCTTCGAAACGCAGCCAGAAATATTGGAGGCAATAACTTAAAATGGAGAAATTCTGCTAGAAAAGTTTCCGCAAGAGTAGCGAAATTTTTGGCGCTCTTTTAATGACGGAATTCTTGAGACATGGCGGAATGATCCGACATGTTTATCAGAGTTAAATTCTTATTTTCCAACATCATTTATAAACTGAAATGTTGACTTTTTTTTAAGTGCCAATTCAGTCAAATTTTCTGTTTTTTTTTTCTTTTTTCATTTCAATATTAAGACTGAAAAAAAGATGACGAATGCAGTTTTCTTTCACTCGTTGCTTTCTAAACGTGTTCAAATGAATACGGATGGACAGACTTCAATGCTTTCGTCAGAAATATTATACATAGCTGAAACTTTTTCTAGAATCTGCATCGATTTTTGAAACAAATGTATCTACAGGTTAACTGCCTGCCGTATTTATGCACTCCTGTATGTTTGAACATGATAAATAAAAGACGGGATGAGCAAAATGGGTGTTGAAACTTTCATGAAAGCAAGAGATCTTGACCTTTGACCATTTTATTTGTTTGCTTGTGTGTAAGCGAACGTGATGCATGAAAAACCTGTTTATCAAGTTTACCTGTTTGATCAAGATGGCAAATTTATTTAATTATACTTTTTGTTTGTGAGATCACTAAATTTATCTCTACCTACAGTACATTGTAACGTGTTTAATTTTATCTCTCCGCATAATGAAGCTAAACCCAAAATCCGCTTAATCGAAGAGTAAAACTCCCGTTCGTTTCAAACTAAATAAAATCAAAGCAGTTTCGAGTTAGATTTGAAAATTTAGCTTATTTGTATGCAATTTGCGTAGAGAAAGAATATTCTTATACAAATGCGCTCACATAAATGTCAAATTCAGTTCCTTATAATGTTTGAACAGGCAATTCGATGAAAATAAAAATTATAAAAATATATGCCATAATTAAAGAAAATAAAGGGCAAACCAGACGATTTATATAAAAGAAAAAAAAACACTTGCACTGTTAATTCAGAAATACTGAAGAATATAAAAATAATTTAAAAAAAAAAGAGTAAATAAATATTCTAGCATTTCAACAAACGATTTTTTTTTCTCTGTAGTTTCTGAGCATTACTTCGGTTCCTTCAATAGTGTATTTCAGGAAATAATTAAATACATTTTATAAACAAAAGACATTTCATTAAAAAATAATTTGTTACTCAGGTAACAGCAAAAGATTATGAAACGCTATTGTTTAAGGAGAAATTGCTTATTTTCATCTTAAGTCAATTGTTTATGAACCATTCGTATTGTTATACAAAGAGACGACACTTTTTATAATTTGAAGGATAATTCCCTCTCAATCGATGACTTAAAAAAAAATAAACATTGTAATAATATTAAAATATTATTAATATGTTTATTATTTTCATGGTCTGTTCTCTAGTATTTCATATGAATTCATCTACTGAATCAATCTACAGCTCGATTATATAATACAGCATGTTAAAATTTAATATTTTTTTATTCGTATGCAATCGATTTTGTTTTCTTCATTGTTGTTGGTAAAAGATTCAAATTTGGAACGTCCTTTTAGCCCTCTCGATGATACTCCCTAGCAATATTGAAAAAAATGGATGCTAGATGAAGGCAATTTGGTATAAAATATATTCATTTATTCCATAAAAACAAAATCTTCAAATAAATGTAATAAAAAAAAGGAATGAACTTCTGATAGCAATTGATTTATACAAAAACTGGTATTGAGAAATAGCTGCAGTGACGCAAGAACTCAATAATTAGAATTAAGCAAATATTTTATAACTTTTATAAAGGATGCTGCTATTTTCTTTTTCAGTTAAATGCCTCTTATTTTATTAACACACAAAACTTAATTAAATATTTGAATTTACTCTGTACATCAAAAATTGCAACAGTGGAAAAACTTTCTTGCAATAAAAAATTATTTCATATATCAACAAGTGTTTCTGACTCAAACCCTTGATACCACGAAAATCATGTTAATATTCAGTAAGGGATTCTTTTATCAATAACTTGAAAAATGGACCCCTTTACGCGTGTTTTATAGACAGAATGAATATGTGTAAGAGTCTCTTTTCACAATAGAGGCAAAATGATCAAAATAATAAAAGAAATACGAACATTAAATTAATAAATTATTTAATTGCTACGAAGCTTTCATCTGAATCATATGAGAACTGTGTAGCGACTCTTTTTTTTTAATTCAAAAAGAACAGAATTTGACATCAAACAAGACAACTAATGACAATATAAATTAAAATAAAAGAGATGATATCACCATGCGGCAATAAATTATCACGTGGTACATCCTCGAACCCGAATGCTTCAGAGATGTATTATGTCATTCGCAAAAATAAATATAATTAAAAAAGTGAATAAAAAAATAGCTAATCTGTGTGAGCTCACAAGTTGAAGTAGCCAGCTAATGGAAATGTGTTATAAAAAACATCAAAATGACGAATCTTTCATAGACTTATTGTTTTACCACATTTGATTAACCCAAAAGTAAAAATTTGCAATTTTTCACTGTACTATGACGCTTAAAATAAAACTGCTGTTCCACATATTTGTAAAATAATGATAAGAGTAAAACTCTCTTGATGCCCCCCCCCCCCTAATTAGTAGTTCTGTACCCAATATTTTATAATATGAGGAATATATAAGTGTGAAATCTGAATTTTCTTGAGTAATAAATAAAATTAATTTTTAATTTATTCCAGAGTTTGCAGAATATGGTGGTTAAAAATCTAAATCTGCTTTGGAGTTAAAAATCTTAATCTTGTGAAAATAGATCATGTTTCGGAAAATTCAACAAATAAGAATTCATAAACCGACATTTTTCCTGTTCCTTTGTTAAGAATAAAAGCATATGAAGATTAATTATAAGAAATCGTTTTTACGTTCTTTTTCTATATTTTCAGTCTCCGAAGTAACTTTATATCAAAAGAGACATAAAAGTCTCACTGATTTAAGTTTAGTTCGTCATTTAACGCACGATGTTTTGCATTTGAAACTATTTTAATAGCGTCGAAACTATTGAAAAAAAAAAAAGTTGTTCTGATTGAATTTAATATTCAGTTTTATTATTAATAGGTGGTCTCCACCATTTTTTTAAAACAGATTGTCTAATTTTTTTTATACATTTCCGGTGAAACTTCATTTTTATTATCTGCTAGTAACGGAAATGTGGAAATAAAGATTGATGGCAGGAAATATAAATCACTTTCAATATAATATATTCTTTACTGGTAATCAAATTGGAGCACGTTTGGCGGGAAACAGCTCCGTCGCCAACCTTGAGAACCTTCCATTTTTCGGCAATATAATTATCAATACACCTGATACCTGATTTGGCATATTATCGTCGATAAAATGAACCGTGGCGACGGTAAATGTATCCTCAAGAATGTTTCCCGCTCATCCATTTTTTTTTCTTTCTGTAATTCATTTTGCAATAAATATATGCAGGCGTTATTTCACCAACGATTTTTTTTTTGATTAAGAGAAATGTTTATTATACAGTTGCGGTTATTGAAAGATTTTTAATTGGACTCGGTGGAAATATATCACCTACGTTGGATATGTCTCTGTGTGTCGGGCATCGCTAAACGGACAGGGTAGAAAAACACCAGAATCGGCATCAGCAAAAAAGGCACAGTTTGTGATTTTTATTTGACAAAGAAAACAAAAACGAACCAGCTATTAAAAAAAAAGATAGAACCTTTAAAATATTCTGTTGAAAGGAACACGGCGCCACTTTCAAGGACCCTGCCAACTTCCTCAGACTGTTTAGTCTACTCTTCAGAGAAAAGGAATCGTATATTCCAGTTGCACTTCGAGGTTAGGTAAACGATAGTTGCTCGGCTTGTACTGGAGCTAAGCATGAATTGTGAATTTTCGAAACAAAACCGAAACTATTCTATCGTTTGCTGCGAAATCTAATGCCAAATTTGTTAATAAGATTAGTTTATTTATTTGAAATGATCATCAAAGTAAAAAAAAGTTCCGCGGCGTTAACCGTGTTCAAATCTTTTATTCCCACCTTACAAAGAGGTTGTAAAGAGATGTTTATACAAGAGACTGATTTCGAAATGTGGATGTTATTTTTTAATGGATATCAGCTCTTGGGAAAGAAAGAAATGAATAGTGTGGTAAGCTTCTACATTTATTTACTTTCTATAATCTGATATTCAATTTCTAACCTACATTTTTCATTTAAATGTCTTCATTTATGCGTGAATCAAAATATTTGCTCGAGAAAAACGTGTTTCCTGACTCACTTCGCTACAATCTTTCAAATTTCGCCATTTTATTTATTTATTTTCAAATTTAACTAAGCGAAAGTACTCTTTGTCATTGCCTGAACATTACAGTGTATATCGAATAAACTTTCTCAAAGATATATAAATTATGTACTGGACATATATGTACTTTTAGTATTTAATATAGGGAGCTTAATAAGTGTAGTGTCATACATATGTCGTTTAATAAGTGTCATGTCATGTACATATATTATTTCTTAATTGATGATTAAAAACTTTTTTTAAGCTGTACGAAAAACATTTTTTGGAATTGCAGCATACTTAGCACTTCAAAGATAAAGATACTTTCGATTTGTGATTTTTTTTAATTGTTTGGCGCATTATTGCATATTAATTAATTTTGCCCCGATACGTATTTGAATGACATGAAACATTTTTTCGTTATCGTCTGTTATGTCGTCTGAAAGATATCGTCTGTTTTCCCCTCATTATTTTATTTAATTTTCCTCTGTCTAGATCATTTTCTTTATTGTTCACTTTCGTTTTTGTCAAAACTATTTCGCCAGCCGATATTTAATTGTTTGTCTGGCATTTATTTGATTGTGAATCATAATACATTAGGACAGGAGTAACATTTCAGTTATGAGTTGTGCGTTTCCTGAAAAAGTTTCATTTTTTTACTATATCGATAAGAATAATCGGGTTTTGATGCAGTTTTTATATTTGTATGGTAATTAACTGTTTTATACATTTCACGAAATTTGTATACTCACTGGGGTACATAAATCGTTTCAGTAACTTGCACAATAAATAAATATAATAGAGTTTTAGAACTTTTCTACGAATTGTGCATTCATATTAATGCAGTCTAAAATTGAATTTCCTCACTAAGGCAATACTTCAAAGGAATTAAAATTAAAACAATAAATTACTTTGATTTAATCAACACACGGCTGTCAAATTTTTACTTGATTCTACGTTAAATCATGATTTTTAATTACAATAGTTATTTCCTCGAAGTAAATGATGAATACGTTAAATATGAGATAAGTAGAGAGAATTGTTTATTCTTTTCAAAGATATTGTCAAGAAGAAAGAACTGCGTGCCTGTCTCTGCTTATAAATCTAGTGAGAAAAAAAAAACACAGTTTTAATTCTACATAGAAAGTCAATAAATATCAAAAGGCTTTGCTTTTGCGCGAAAACCTAAGTTTTGAGCTGAATTTAAATGAAAGATGAAAATTAAAACAAGATAAGCAAACGATTTTTAAGAAAAATACTAAGGTGGCAGTTGATATATTGCTAGAGAAGGAATAAAGTAATGTATAAAAATAATCCTAAAAGTAAATATTTTAAAAAAATTTATTTATTTTAACAAACGATTTCTTTCCCATCGATAGCGAAGCGTTTCTTTTTCATTTTGGTTTTATTTGCGAGCAACATATGAAAGTATTTTTTTTAACAGTAGCAATATGTCGGGAAAAAGAACATTTTCGTTCTACGCAATGTGAATGAGTGTAATTTTTAATTCATTTGAATTAAAATTAAAATGAAAGCGATAAATTTAAACTGTTTTTTAACATGACAGTTGTGAGCATTGCTAAGCGAGAGAGATAAAAAGAAAGAAAATGTCATTTTCCTTCTAGAGGCTGATAAGAATGTAAAATTAAATAAATAAAGAGATTTGAAAATTGAGTCAGAAACATCGAGGTGTACTCACGTTTAAGGCTTGAGTCGTGTGTCATTATATTGTTTTTTACTTTATTCTTAATTATGTAGCAACCACAACGAGCACTCAAAATCCGTGCATAATATAATATAATTGCAACGCGAGCACTTGTAAGGATAAAATAAATGTGTGTGATTTATTATTTTTAAAGGCAAATTTTTATTCTTTAAACTGTCAACGTTCTCACAAATTTTCTGCAGTTTCTATTTCCATTTCGTGATAGTGAAAGTATTTATAAATCAAAAACATATTTTTGTAAAAAATGGAACGGAAGATCTAGGAGGAAACATTCCCGTCGCTTTTAAACGAAATAAAAACAGACAGTATCGAAATAACTGTAATGATTGAGCATTTCTGCCTGAAAATTTCCATAGCATACTAACAAATTGTATACGAGTTTACTTACAAAAGAAAACCAGCAAACTGAATTGAACTTATTATGCGAAAGTAATGTTTGGAGTAGTACTTCATAAATGACGCTTCTGTGTAAATCAAAACGAAATTAATATGATAATAGGAGAAAATAAAGCGAGGACAATCGTATGAAAGGTCGAAGGTTATGAATATCAGAAACGTTGTCAAACGTAATTAAAAAACAATAATTCAACTTAAAAAAATCTTCAAATGTTTTTCCAAACGATCATTTTTTCCCCTTGAATCATATCTTTTTTTTCCAATTGCACAATTCAGTCGAACATTTAAATATGTTCTAAATAATAATTTTTTTAAATGTACGAATTGAAGAAATTACATTTGTAAAATAATTAAATAAATGTAACAAAAAAACCTCAGAAAAGCGAAGCAGCATGAATAAAATATCTGGCAAATTGAATGGGCTAGGTAATTGAAATTTTCCTTAAGATTCTGAGACCAAAATGGTAAATCTTTTGCTTATCGAATTTTACGCATTTGGTTAATGGAAAAATTTAGACTCATTTTTCTAATACGCACGTACCTAAACGTAAAGTGTACTGCCAAATATGATTATAGAAGAAAGTGAGAGGTCAAAATAATTCCACTGAGGCCCATCCTCTTCTCTTTATTCTGAATCCAAAACTCTTGAAAACGGTCATTGCTCTGGGAACATGCGTTCTATGGAGCATTCATTAAAATCCATGTTTAATTCTTCCGAAATGTTTTAGAAAATTTACTGAAAGATGGCATTAATAATTAAAACAATTTTTGGAATTAATGCGCTTTTTTGTGCATTCAGTCCTTTAAGAATGCTTGTACAGTCTTCTTTCTTTTCTTTTCTTTTTTTTTTCAAAGAAAAAATAAGGGCAAAAATATTTTTGCTAACTTGTTTTTTTAAAAAAATTTATATAATTTTTGATTAGGAGAGAAACTATTTTCGATTAAATCAGAATGTAGCACTTTCGATTGCGCATTTGAAGCTATATAAATGTCGTCCTAAGCATTAGCAAAAATCTGAAATGACGAGAATGTACGTTTATCAAATTTTATTTTAGAATTTTCAAGTTATCTCGGGTCATTCTAAACAGGGTAGTCAATGAATTCTTAGTACATTTTCAATGCACCAACATTCTAATTGATAAAGTAATAACGAAAATAAAAATCGTGCTGCGGAAATTTATTATAAATTACTTTTAATGTCATATTTTTTATGCACATCTAATCAAACTGTGGCGGGATAACGGCTCCATAGCCAACACGAGACAGTTCGGATTTTTGGCTAAGCCTTAAAGTCCAAACCACGTTAAAAAAAAATGTTCTTTTGAAAAAAATAATTCAAGATTGTCACTGTAAAACCAGTATATTATTTTTCGTTTTTGTAATAATATTTTAAATACGCAGGTTATACTTTGGCAATGAATTCCAAGTTGATATAATTCTATGAATTTTTCCTAAGAAACGAAACAGTAGGTTAGTTATTGTTCTTTTGATTTGATATGTTAATTAGGAATGAATTTGTATAGATACGTAAGAGTATGAAATTTAGTGATGCTAAGAATGCAACACATGATTAAGGATGAAATATTAAGGTTAAAATGCTGAAATTTATTGATATGCATAAATTGCAGATGAATGATTATGTGAAAATAAAAATGACGTGTCTTTTTGTTTACAGAGGAAACGTTTCAAGCTTAATAAGATGTAGCGTTGTTAATATATGTCCTGAAATGGGCTTCCACTGAAGGTCATTACATTTTTGGAAATATTTATTTTGAAATTATTGTATTGCCTGAAAGAGAATAAATTTCGAGATATAAACATTTGAAAATGGCGTTTTTTTTTTTAACATTTCGCCAGTAAATGAATTGAAGATATCATTTGAAAAAATATTTACAAAATATAGCAAGAGACGTGATTTTAAATGATTTTTATCCAGGAATGAAAGCATCCGGGTTGCAGCCAATTTTAAAAGAACTATTTTCGTCATAGTTGACTAATAGCTCAGATACACCTTATTCTGAAAATGATTTATTGGAACATAAAATCTGAAACGATTAAATTTATATCATTTCAAAAATATTTTTGATTTGAACAGTGTTTTATGTATCACTGTCGTATATCAGAAACTCAAAAATACTCTGAGTATGACAGATTAAATTTGGTACATTTTATTTCACGAAATTGCAAACATCTGTCGAATGATGGACGAAATCCGTTCAGGAATTCCACTGTTGTCTTCGGCGTAAGCACGTTCGTCCGAATTCGCCATTGTCTGCTTCTAGACGGAATTTGGTAAGTTGTTTTAAAATCAAAATGATGCGCAAACATTACATTTTCGACCGATTCCAGGCGGATGTGGATTATCAGAAAATGCACAGGAACGCGATAACCGAAAAATACAGCCGAAATTAGATCTGCATTCCTGGCATCAAAATTGGAGCTCTATATCAGACAAATCGAATGCTGATGTAGGGCATGAGTCTGAATTTTTTCCCTTGGACTGATTGTGTCTAAATTTTGATGCGATCTTGAATGGCAATGACTTGATAGAAGTTTAATTTTCTTTCTTAATCTATGTAGTAAATCCATTTCATATTGTACTTGTTTAGTATTCACTTCTGTGATGATTGTGGTTCTATTAATATGCCTGTGTGGTTGGTTTCTTGGGAAACTTTAGTTATATTTATTCTATACAATGCAACAAGTGTGGGTGCGTGAAAACATGATCTTGATAATGCCACACACTATTTCACAAACATATAGTTCAGCGTTTTTAAAATATGAACCTGCCTTTATTAAACTCTTTTCTATTAAGTAGGTTATGTGAAATTTTTACGTTCAGGCGATTATAAAATGTCTAAAATCAGCCTCGATAAGCTTTTCTATGTTAGAAACATGATTGTTTTTCATACTTCTCGAGCCAATTTAATGAATGACTTTATAATTTTCTGGCTTAGCGGATATATTTATTTATTTATTATTTCCTTTATTATCCATAAAATGTTTGTCACTTATTATGTTATCTATTGCTGATTTTTTCTTTCTAATTTCAGCCCTTTCATCCATGAATAGTTCATTGGGTTGGCAGGTTCAGTCATTGATTGTAATTGTCTGCAAATGTTAAGATATGAAATACGTGTTTTGTGACTTTTATTACAATCCATTTTAGAAAAGAAGATTCAGTCAGTAAAGGATACTTTTCAAACCAAGAGGATGACAGATTTGAAATAATCTCTCTCTGTATTTTTTTATTCTAACCCTGTTTCTGCATCTATAAATGAATCTTGTTTAGAGGGTGGGGGACACAAAGTATTTATTTCAAT